>CM053990.1:24651954-24704899 GCA_028641955.1 Protonibea diacanthus
AGGAGGGATCCCTCTCCCAGGACGGACAGACGTGCAATGGATGTCACATGTACAGAACAAATCAACACAAACATATTGTACAATTACAATGAATGATAAAATGACAATGAATTACAATAAATGATAGAATGATTACAGTAGCAGTGGAACCTGTGATAGAGTTAGAGAGACACAGATGCACAGCAGCGGTGAAACTGTTCTTGAGCCTCTTTGGAAGGATCTCACAACATTGGAGAGGGAAGGGGTGTTTTTTTTGCCTCAAGTTGGCAAAAATATCAGAGGTACTGTTGCATTTCAGCAGACAATCTTGGTGTCGCATTCTTTAGTGGACATTATATCTGTAGGTTTTGTATTGGCGACTGTTCTATCAGCAAAAATAAGCATTCAGGAGCTTTTCCATCAAGAACAAAAGAGACTTAAGATTTACATGTTCAGTCTGTAAAGAGAAATCCTGCTCTGGTACACTGCTGTGGTGTGAAGAAAGGTTGTCCCATCACTGAGAAATCAAGTCATTTCCATTTTGTAACTGGGTACCCACCAGACCTTCTACATGATCTTTTTGAAGACGTAATTCCTTTGGAACTGGCACTGTGTCTTCATGTGTTCATCTACAAGCAGTACTTCACCTTGACAGAACTTAACAAGTCCATCACTCAATTTCCATACAAATCTACAGATGAAATTGATCATCCCCAACCTATCCCAGCAAATTTTGCCTCTCGGAAAAGTATTGGTGGGAACGCCAGTGAAAACTGGACATTGTTGGTGCAACTATACCACTGAATGATCCAGCATGGTATGTTCTCATGATTTTAAAAGATAACTAAGCTTGTAGTAGCCCCCATTCATACTCAGAACATCATCACAGGCTGTTCGAAGTTTTCCCAGATCAAAAGTTGATTCCAAATTGTTCAGTTTGAATCATTGCATTGAAAAACTGAATCTGAATTGTAATTTGAAATTGATTAGTTTGGAACTGAACATTGGGTTCTCATTGGGTTCAATTTTCTGTGACAAACGTCCAAGTTGTTGAGGGAGAGTAATCGAGCGCAGATACACAGGATGCGTCTTCAGCCAATCAGCGTGTATGTGTGTGAGTGAGGGAGGTCAGTTGCCGGTGTCTGGGGCAGTTACCACTGCCCTGCCACAGCAACTGCTGCTGTTAGGGGCATTTGTTTTTAGTTTTTATTTTATAAAACATTGTCAGAGTTGTATTAGACTCGCTGGCATTTCCATTACGTGACTTCTGCATTAATTTGCGAGGTTTTCTTGCTGTCGCTGTGTGGCATAGCTGCCACTGACCTGTCGTGGCAACCACTGCTGCTGAATGAAGTGTACGTCCTATTACAAATTATAATGGAACAGTCTTGCATCCTATTCATCTCAGTATGGACAGTAAGTTTTGAATGACAATAGATGAGTCACCAGTTCTTTTTTCTCTCTTATCATCTCTCTCTCTTGCAGTGCAGGGTTTCAGAGGATCACCATACTGAATCTTGAGCCAAAATTCATGGCAACGTTGGACTTTTATACACCTAAACTGCTGTCCTTGTTTCAAGCAAAGAAAGGTGCTGCAGGAGAGAGACATCGGGCACAAATGAGCGTTCTACTGCAGGTATTAAAATTTATCCTCCACCTATTCAATTTATACCTTACCTGCAATAATCATAATTCCAAAAAATTGTAGGACTCAGGTTCAAGGACTAAGCCTTCACACATGGGGCGGCTACTCTACCAACTGAGCTAAACACCGCCCCTTCTAATGTAAATTCTATTGAAAGGTTTGACATTAAAGTTTTTCCAAAAAAATCAAAGCTGTGCTTGAATGTGTAATATTGCGTTTTATTAGTGCTGAAAGACTTTCTGTTCTGCAGAGTGGAATCCCCATTCAATGGACATGTGAGGTTGTCATCCGATGTTTCATTGACCATCTGGGAGAAGATGTCAGTGCCTTGTTCAAGGACTTTGAGGTTAGTATAATACTGTAGTTTTCTTACAGTGTAATCATGGGTGACCATGGAGTTGCTGCAGTACAGTTTGTTTTTTCCTTACTGCACACAAAGAAGCAGCTGCCTTTCATATAGCATAAAGCAGCTGCGGACATCAGATACTGTACTAGTTACCCAAATTCATTTATAGATTGATGCTGACTGATTTCACTGTCTGTCCTGCTTTGGACAGCATTAATTAGTTATTTTGTCTGTTTTTAAAAAGAGATCAAAAACAAATTTGGGACCACCACAGCAGTATTCTTCAGTTTGTCTACATTATGTCCTGCTATGCTCTTTTATGTTAGTAGGTGCTATTTGTCTTGTGACATGCAGGTTGAAAGTGAGCTCTAAACAGTTATTGTTACAATGTCTGCAGGATGCTGCTGATGGATCTACCAGTGTTCAAGAGGAATTGGCAGAGGATGTGATGAAGATTTACCTGTTGCGGAACCAAGATGGGTCAGTTGATGTCGGGATTGTGATTGAGGGCAAACTGTCCTCAGCATTCTTGGGGATCTTTGTTACAATGCACGGAGACAGGACTCAACTGCAGGACTCGGGAGGCAGATACAGGAGGTAACCAGTGTTTAATTTCAGGCGAAGGTTCGGTACACGGGAGATCAATCAGGTGAAGCAGGCAAACAGTCCAAAGGGATAAGGCAAGAGCGAGGTCCAAAAACAGGCGAGGGTCAAAACCGAAAGGCACACAAGAAAAACGCTGGAGAGTAGGTCGCATAGTACACTAACAATCTGGCACTGGAGAAGGGGAAACAGGGGGTTTAAATACACAGGTAATAGGGGCGTAACAGAGAGAAGGCGGGAAACCAGGAGGCTGGAGTAGGCGGAGCAGAGACTGACTGTGACAATCTTAGCAGAGCCTGCTGCTATCTGTTGGGACTGACCTACGTGTTAGATCTGAGATACCCTAAGAACCTCAAATTCAGTTTTGAGGTATTAAGAAAGTACTGCTGGAGCCGGATTCTGGAAATCCAACAAGGTTCAGAGACTGAAGAATTACCTCTGTATGTATTTGCTGGCTACTGTACTGTACTGTAATGCTCTCTTAGTGAGGGAATTTTTCATTGGCAAGTCTAAAGTTTAGCTGATGTACTGATGTCTTAATGTTTACATAAGAGTTGAGATTTCTATTCATAGTGAAATTGCATGATGGACTGTATTGTTTGCTGTTGTGGAACTTTAATGTGAAATATCACTGTTTTTGGTGCATTTCAGGAGGATGCAAAATGTTGTTCATGTTGCATTTAGACAGACGCAAAATGTCATTGTTTGTGGTGCATTTCAGCCATATGCTCTCGATGCTCACATGGATATTGTCACATGCTCACTGGCGAGAATAAACCATGTTGAAAGTTAAACTAGATAATATACCAAGAGTTGTAATGCAAGTTGAGATTTCCATTAATGATGAACAGATTCTGTTAACTGGCATTTTTTTGCTTTTGTGTGGTGACTTAAATTGAAGGGCCCATTGTTCTTGGTGCATTTCACCTAGGTTTGAGAGACCCCTTATTAAGAGTTAATTTCGGCTGTTTTCATAGCATAGACATTTTTACATGTCATTTACAAAGATAAGCTGTTCGGATTTAAACTTGATGTTTTATATTTGTCAAATCAGACAAATAAATGTTTAATTAAAAATGTTGCGTGTAGAATTGCTTTATGTTTATTATTTTGTTTCCTATATATAACATTTATTCTGATATTTGACAGCTCAGTATGAATTACATTATGTTAAAAACATTAAGTAAATGTAGCAGATTTGTTTTGTTAAATAATAATCTCATTTTCAGTTGCATTTACCTAACATTTGGATTATATCTACTCAATTTTATATTTCATGGTACTGTAATTGTTCAGCTCTGCTTAATTTTTTTTTTTACATTTACTTATTTTATAAGGTAAATCTAAATTATTTCACAGCTTTCAAATTTACCCAATATTTTTAAGTGTAAATATGTTACACAGATTAAATTGAGTAGAGCACAGTTAAAGTTCTTAGTAAATCAGATAAATGAGCTGGACTAAGGCTATTAAGAGATTTATAAACCAGTAAACATATCTTAAAATCGATTCTGAAGTGCAGGCAGCCGATACAGAGACTCTCTCTTTCTGGTCTTCGTCAACAGATTATACAAACAAATTATAAAGTCTATTAAAAGAATGTAATGATCTACTGTATCAAAGGCTGCAGTTAAATCAAGTAACACTAAGATACAGAGTTATTACATATACTTCACTAGTGCTGTCTCAGTGCTGGGATTGGCCCTAAAAGTTCAATAAAAAAAATCATTTAACTGATTAAAAAAAGCTTCTCTAAAATGTTGCTTAAAAATGGCAAGCTTGATACTGGTCTGTAATTACTAATACCTGAAGAATCGAGATTGTTTCTCTTCAGAAGAGGTTTAACTATGGTGGCTGGAACATACCTTCAAACCTTACCAAGCATTTCAGCATCAACCACCTCACAGCAAGGTCCATCATTAGACAATTAATAGACTAATTGTTATTCCAGAGAAGATAAAGAGGGCAGAGCAGTATGCACTCTAAATTCAGTTAATGACAAGTGCCTCATATTACATTTAAAGGAAACAGATATATATTTATCTTATTTATCTAAGTCTTTTGTATTATCTGAATGTCTAGGTGGCGGTTAGTAGTGGTTAGCACTTTCACCTAACAGCAAAAAGGTTGCTGGTTCGAAACTTAGCTGGGGCCTTTCTGTGTGGAGTTTACATGTTCTCCCCGTGTCTTTGTGGTTGTTTGTCTTTATGTGCCCTGAGATAAGCTGGCAACTTGTCCAGGGTGTACCCCACCTCTCAAAGACAGCTGGGATAGGCTCCAGCCCCATCTTGACCCTAATGAGGATGGATGGATGAATATGATAGAGCTTTGGGCTGGTACTACTCAAACATTTCATATCCAATAAAAATCAATTGGATTCCCTATTGTGGTGGAGAAATTTGCAGTTTGACTTTCTTAACCGGTTTTCTCAATGCTGGCGCTTCCTCACTCTCATTCTGTGTCTCACTGTTCGAGAGACACAGAGACACTCCCTCTCTCAAATTATCAGGCACAAATCAACAGAAAATTTTTCTTGTCACTATTTTGCACTGGCATTGTGTGCCAGACACAGATTTAGAAGATAGGTACATGAAATAAACAAAGCCAGAGCACAACAGGTAGGGTATTAGAATTTAGTCCATGAATCCACCTGAACAGTCACAGTTTCAGAGAAATTTCAGACTTGTTGGATCAGTTGGATCCAGCTCAACTTCTCCACCCCAGGTCACTTTTTAGGGTAAACCCCAGGATTTAGGGCCACAGCCAAAATGAATGTAAAAACCTATGTTTTTGCTGCAGCGCCAGATACTGTCTATTAGGGTAATGATCTCAGTAAACAGTGAGAATGAGGAAAAACTGATATTAAAGTTTGACATTTATCTTCTCTGTTAGGTACAAAATGTAACTGTCAAAATAAATGACTCAAAGTTTGAGGCATCACGTGTCAGTATTTGCACAGCTTGCATCATTGTATCATTTTGCAAGCTAAATGTGAATAATGTTATCATATCATATCATATCGTTATATGCTATCAGATGTCTGTAATCCATTAAAAGAAAAAAATGAATTACTTTAAGCCAGTCACTACCAAGTCCTGTCAATACCTGCCATGCACCTCCCCATTGCCTGGTCTTCCTTTCTGTACACACTTAATAATGCAGAACACCAGAGATTCCCTAATCTATCACTCTCCTCCAGCTGGACTTGAAGTGACAGATTTATTAGATAGCATGTAACGCTGCCAGTTGAGGGTCAGTGAGCCTGACAAAGCTCAGACTGAGTCAAAGCTGTTTGAAGACCTGGAGGTGATAATGACCGTACAGGAGAGAAGGACACAGGGGAGGACAGAGGGGAGATAAAAAAGAAATGGAGAATGGTGTGGGTGGATGAAGGAAAGAGGGTTGGATGGTCAGATGATAAGCAGAGTAAAGAAAAGCAGACTCTCAAATGGTTTATAGCTGAGGATAGTGTGATATAATGGGCAAGAATGTTCTCGTGGATCGTGGCTGCTGCTGTGGTCTGCTGCTGACGTTCACTATATATAGCATCACTGTCATTATTGCTACCATATCTCTACTACAGTTTATAGTCAGTTAATGATTTACTGCTGCTGTGCATCTGTGTCCCTCTAACTCTATCACAGGTTCCACTGCTACTGTAATCATTCTATCATTTATTGTATTTCATTGTCATTCTATCATTCATTGTAATTGTACAATATGTTTGTGTTGATTTGTTCTGTACACGTGACATCCATTGCACGTCTGTCCGTCCTGGGAGAGGGATCCCTCCTCTGTGGCTCTTCCTGAGGTTTCTTCCACCTTTTTTCCCTGTTAAAAGGGTTTTTTGGTGGGCAAGTTTTTCCTCACTCGAACCGGGGGTCTAAGGACAGAGGGTGTCACTCCCTGTACAGATTGTAAAGCCCTCTGAGGCAAACTGTGTTTTGTGACTTTGGGCTATATAAATAAAATTTGATTTGATTTTGATTTGAAGAGATTACGATTAAAACTATTATATCAGATACTGTGCATATAGGGAATAGTTGCAATGCTTATGAGTTTTAAATAAAAAAATTTATGAATTTATACCTGTGTATAGATGTGAAAGGATGTAAACAGGAAATCACTAAAATCACTGCGCTTGGCCATAAAACTGCAATTTGTTGTCTTTACACTTGGTATTGTATTTGTAATGAATTAACTAAACAAGATATAAGATGTGAATTAATTAACTTTAGAAGTGCTGGTGCTGGTGCAAAAAGCAAAATGTCAAACAGATAATGCCTATTTAAAGACAATTAAAAAAAAAAAGCATGTGTAAATGAATCATATATGAAACACATGTATCATATGGGGAACTCCACCAAAAATTCACATGAGCATATACATGTTTAACAATGTTAAGATATTAACATTAACATATACATACATATGTACACATACATAACTTCCATTATTAGCATTATATATTAACTCAATGTGTTCATTTCTGTTGACATTGTTCAACAAGATGATTGTATAATTTATACATGTATTATTAATTGAAGCTGGTTTATAATGTACTGCATTAAATTATATTTCTGAATATAATGCAGTCCACTACATCACCAATAACTATTACCTCAATGGTAATACATACAATTTATTGGATAGTGTCCACAAAAACTGAACATTATAAGACATCATAAAAGTAGCATTTATGCCATATGGAATCCATATATATTCATATAATCCATGTATGTGTACAAACGGGGTTAAATTGGGAAAAGAGCATGTGATCAGAGAGCTTCTTCTTCTAACGCAGTCCCATCCCTTTCAGAGGGCGGAAGTATGTCACTTTCCTCAAGACCTGATACCAGCTGCGTCGTGAAAGGACAGCCCCGTGCTGCTGGGAGGGTGTTTCATCATTGTCGACCTCAGTGGGCGGTGGCAGGGCTTCACTATTGGTGCATGTCCGTTAACTGTCGTAGAAATCAGGCGAGGCTGCCGGTTAGCCGGCCAATCACATGTCGAGGTGTGGCCCTCGGAGGGCGTAGTAACGGTGGAAAAGGTGGCGCTAGAAGCGGAAGTGCGTTTCGGCCGATCCCTCGCTGTCATTCGGCCACGGTCGGTTCCAGGAGAGGGGCAGCTAAGAAGCACACGGGGATCGGCTGGCAGGAAAGACACTTAGCTAGAAAATATAGTGAAGTCAAACGAACAATGAAACCGATCGAACAGGGCTTGTGAAAGAACTGCGGCCGGAAACATTAAACACACTGCCACGTTAACAAAGCTCTGTGATCACACGGTCCAGCTTCAGCTCAGAGGCAGCAGACAGACAGAGAGCTGTGTCATTGAGCAGGCAGGACACGTCAGGAGCAGGCAGAAAAAAAGCTGACCGACCGACTGCACTGTACAGTCAGCTTTCAGACCGCCTGAGAAGCTTTCCTGACCTCTTTTTTTCAAGGACACCACCTTGCTCTCAACCAGAGGGGAGGATCTCGACAAAAACATCGCCGAGGTCGAAGGTGGTGATCAGAAGGTGAAATTATTTTAAAGTCTGTGTTCAAGCTGGCCAGCTAGCAAGCATTTGTGCTAACGGTAGCTAGCTAGCTAGCTAACGTTAGCAACGGATGGAAATGTTAGCTGGCTTGACTGTCGAATGTTAGCTCTACTATTTGTATATAATAATGAACAGTTAATTCACAGGGCGTATTTCGATGAAAGGAAGTGAGTGACTTGGTTAGTTCTAGCTGATCCATTTTGAGGTCGGATTCTTCACAGACTCTGACAGCTGTCAAACAAGGTCGAGTGTTTTTCTTCTGAACGTTTCGTCGGTTTATTGTTAATATATTCGACATTCGTTCATATTTCGTAGTAATGTGTTCTCTTTATGGTTACACACCGGGTAATGAATTGTCTGTCAGTTGGTTTGCGTTAGGAAAACGTCTGTGTGTGTGTGTGTGTGTGTGTGTGTGTGTGTGTGTGTGTGTGTGTGTGTGTGTGTGTGTGTGTGAGTGAGAGAGAAAGTGTGTGTATGTCGGTTCGACACAGCAGTGTTTCCAGCTATGTTAGTGCTGCCAGCAGCTCAGCTGTAGACTTACAAGCTGGCAACGTCACGGGGTTATAATTAGCTAAAGATGTAACGTGAACTGCTTTTTTTCAGCTGGCCACAGTAATAAGGGCAGATTGTTCAGTGCAAGAATGAGCTCATTCATGACAATGCTGTGTGATTATCATATGTCCAGGAATTCTCTGAGGGAGTAAATCAGACCAATCGGGACAAAAAATCTTTTATGTCATTGAAAATGTCTATGGCCATCATGTTGTTGTTTCTCTTGTTTCTGTCTATCTCTTGATCTATAGTGGAATGATGAGGCTGACTGCTAACTCAGTGCATGCCATCCTGTGTGCTCTTCTCTCAATAGGACCAAACGATCACGGGATAGCGTTTGTGTGTGGGGGGGAAAAAACAAATGGGGGATTACGGGTTCGGAGTCCTAGTTCAAAACAACACTGGCAACAAGTCTGCATTTCCAGTCCGAATCCACCCGCATCTGCAGCCCCCACACCACCACCAAAATGTGTCGCAGAGCCCTGCTGCTTTCATAAACAGCACCTCAGCCGCAGGGAATGGCACCACGGGAGGCTCTCCCTGGCTCTTTCCTGCCTCTGCCACCCACAATAGTGTGCAAGACGAAATCCTGGGGGGCCCAGAGAAGCCCAAAGCACAGCAGCAACAGGAAATGCAAGAAACGCAAGAAAAGCAGCAGCAATTGTCCCCTGGGAGTCACCAGGAGGGTGGAAGTGGTGGTGGGATCATTTCAGAACTGGAAAAAGCCCGGTCAGAGGAAGCCAAGACAGACAGCGGTGTGTCTGAAGGAAGTAACGGAAAGGAGAAGCAATTACGTCTTGAATCTCCTGTCCTGACAGGCTTTGATTACCAGGAGACGTCTGGGCTTGGGGGGACTGGCCCGGTCCAGTCCAGTACAACCTCATCATCACTTACTGGCTTCAACAACTGGTCAGCTGCCATCCCACCGGCGCCATCAACCATCATCAATGAGGACGTGAGCTTCTTCAACCCAGCCTCTGCCAACAATGGGCCCCTGCTGTTTCAGAACTTCTCACACCATGTCAGTCCAGGGTTTGGTGGGAACTTCTCCCCCCAGATCGGACCAGCGGCGGCCTTGTCCCAGCACCACCCAGCTCCCCCGCCACACCCCCACTTCCAGCACCCTCACAACCAACACCAGCAGCATCGGCGCTCCCCGGCCTCTCCACACCCTCCACCACCCTTTCCACACAGGAATCCGGCTTTCGGCCAGTTGCCACATTTGTCCAACAGCCTGAACAAGCCCCCATCCCCCTGGGGTCCAGCTAGCTATCAGAGCCCCTCTCCCTCCCCTGGCTCCTCCACCTCTTGGAGTCCCGGAGGAAGCTATGGCAGTGGTGGTGGCAACTGGGGAGGATCTCAGGGTAGAGATTATCGCCGGGGGCTGAACGGCGGGATGACCCCCATCAACTCAATTTCACCATTAAAGAAGACCTTCCCTAACCATGTGGCATCTCAGAAGTACCCACGAAACAGTCCTGCAGGCTTCAACCCTAAGTCCTGGATGGATGATGGAGTCGGCCGCAGTGATAACATCTTCCCCTTTCAGGTCAGTTTGCCATTTGATAGTCTGATGGTATGACTAAGCAGTAATTCTGCTATTCCTTTTATTAACTAACACATTTTGCTGTGTTTTATGTTCATGCTTCTGTGTGGTATTATTTTTCAGCAGTAGCCACTTCATAATGATTTAAACATCAGCTGTCATTTGTGCTAGCTGTTTTTATTTTTTAATTTTTATTAGCTAGTTTATGTGGTATGGCTGCTATTTTTAGACTGGGGGTATGATTTACATGATGCATTAGCTTAGAGATCAGTCTTTGGGTTCTGCACTTCCACAGTTGTATGTCTCTGAAGACTAATGTGGCTCTGTCACTGCAGTGGTGTGTGCCACATATACGAGCTGGGGGGCTCAAGGGAGGGAGGGAAGGGTGTGGTGTGGGGACTGGGGGAGGCATTATGGACAGAGAGGAGAAAGATGGGAGAAGGGTATGCAAATGGGAGAGGGAGACAATAAAAATCTAGATAGAAGAAGACATTGCAATCGGGTTTATTTTATTCTATGGAATTTTTAAAAAGGAGGAAATGGAGGTAATACTGTATGCCTAATGATTTTTCAGGATCACCGCTTTATTAATCACCCAGGTCATGGCTGCCATAGCCTAACAACTCATATTCAAAATGCCAGTCTATTCATAGTGTAATTTTCACAGCTGGGTCCACACACAATGAAGATGGCACAAATAAATGTATTATCACATGTATAAAACAGCCAATTGGATTGATGGAAAGAGGTGGAAACAGGAGCATGGAGATAAATTAATTTCATTGATCTAGCTCCTCAATGATTGTGTTGGTCGTCAGAAGGAGGCAGGGGTGAAGAGAGGAAGGTTACCATATGCCCAGCCAGGCCCGATGACCTGATAAAAGGGCTTCTTGAAGTGCTCTACTTATTCTTTACCTTCTTACCTTTGGACAATGTTCCTGCTGCTTGGTCAAATTAACTTCTGCTCAGTACTTCGTTGCCATCATCTCACAATTCCATCTTGGAAGAAAAAGGTAGTATCAAATTGTCTTTTGTTGTTTCAGCAGTAGTCAATAGCCTACCAGCATTACTAATTGTCCTCAGAGACCTCCGGTGAGGGGTTACTTTTTTTTTTCTGAGTCATGCCCACCCATGTTTTACTCGAAATCCTCCAAACATGCAAGTTACCCTAATTTAAAATTTAAAATGTGATGCTTGCTGTGACTTTTCTAATCTCCATGTGCAATTACTGAGTCACCACAGGCCAAACAGTAAGAATGTTCTTTTGACATGTTTAGTGCATTTCCCCATTGGGGGATGAAGAAAGAACAATCTGATATTTTTATTTATTTATTTTGCGGAATAAGTATTAGCATTTAGCATTAGCCAACAGCTTAATTGCTGTTGGTAGTCATGGGGTCAGGTTCATATCTGACCTGATCTAAATCATTAAGGCCTAATACTTGTTAATAATTCATTATTGAGTCATATTGTGGTAAAAATCAACGCTTACATCGGTCAAGTAAATTGTTGCAGATGCTGTATAAAAAAGGAGGAGTAGCTGAAACTAGCACTTAGCTTCGTTAGCTTGGTTAGTGGATTCGCTTTACTTTGAATTGTGTTTCTGTGTCCATTCTGAGCAGCAGAGAGCGCTTCTGATCAGCTAAATCAGATCGGCTAAAGTAGCACTGTCCTCAGGCTCTCTTCATATTGAAAGGGAAGGATGGGCATAGAGTGCTGCAGTGTGTGTGACACTACAACCTGTTAAAGTAGAAGGAACTGATCATATAAAAAAAAATCCTGAGGACATTTGTGGAGAAATGAAGATATACCCTTAAACTACTAAGCTGGTGATTGAGAGTTATGAGGTGAAATATTAGCACACAATATAAGCAGTTCCCTGTTCCCTTTTCACATCTTCCAATGACATCTCAATTCATTTTGCTTTTTAAATATTGCCTCATGTCATATAATGCAACTGCTAGAAAACATTCACCACATAAGATGTTTCCTTATATGTTTTTCTGAACCTTAAGATGACAATATTGTTCTGCTTTCTGGAAATGAATTGCAAAATGTGTCATTTTGCTGTGAGCTTCATGTTGCAGTGTTGAAGGTGTCACTATAGAAACCTCTTACACAGACACACAAGTGTCAAATGTATTTGTCAGAGGCCTCCTCAGTGTCGTTCAGTCTTTAAGATCTCTTGGGCGTTAGGTCTTTATATTCACTCCTTGCTCAAGAATCTCTCAAACCAAAACCAATAGAATAATAGCTTTGTCCCCTTTTTTCACAAAAGTGTCTAACTAGTCACACTCAAAATGGTGCTTGTCAAGATCCTGCACTGTTTGGATGTCTGATGACACATGTTGACTTAAACAAGGAACCCCCATGTTTGGTAACTGAAACACTGTAACTCCTGTAACTCTGAACTAAACAGACCCCATGTGGAACTGTACTGTTGATACAGTCTTTCACTATATGCTTTCTCCAACTGTTTCACATGTACACATCATTTCCATTTTAGCACTGACACAACAGATGAAGGGTCAGTGTCTCTTACTGCCTATTGTTCTGCCTGTGGAATCAGTTATTTGTCACAGCACTATCTTTGGATCCTTTTGGATTAGATGTGACTAACACACAACTCCAG
Organism: Protonibea diacanthus; assembly: GCA_028641955.1. Classification (NCBI taxonomy): domain Eukaryota; kingdom Metazoa; phylum Chordata; class Actinopteri; family Sciaenidae; genus Protonibea; species Protonibea diacanthus. The sequence continues at coordinate 24,664,800 of CM053990.1, forward strand.
AGACGAGTACTCGACTTAGATAAAGTAGCACTCTACTCTTCAGTTGATAGTTACGCACATTAAACTGGAATACACTACTGGTCAGATATGCTACAATGGCTAGCTGCTAAGGCAGTGCTCCCTCGATGGAGTTTGTGATTGCCTTGGGCCATGATGTTTATTTGTGAGTGTATATAAGTAAATGTGTGTGTAAAAGTGCAATTTGAGAGTGAGGCTACATGAAATTTTACAGCACATAGGGACAAAATGTCCCAGCACTGTGGCTATGGCTTCTTCAGAATCTTCAGTTTTGGGGATTTTGGTACTGTACAGGCAATGCAGAGTTGCTGATTAGGCTAACCTGCATGTCTTTGCACTGTGAGAGCAATCCGGAGAGGAAACCCAAGCGAATATTCTCTTTCCTTGTTCACAATTCCTCACCTGTGAAATTCAAGGTGAGAGGCCTGCTGCCCTGTTAGGTGCACTGGGCTGATTTGGATTGGTAAATTTGGCCGGTGACCTGCAGGACCTGAAGGCAAATAAGCTAGGACAGGATATTGTCTCAGTAAGCTACTTGGGTAACCGTTGGTTACGGCTCCTCCCTCCCTTGTGTAGCTTAGATATACTACAGCCTTTCACAGTGCTGCTGCAGTGCAGTGGTATGTTATTAAACCACTTTTTCAGGGCACACATCAGTAATCATGCAGTGATATACCAATGCCTGTGTTTGACAAGGCTTCCATGATGAGGATAGGGATCTTGATGAGGCAGACAGCTTCACCTTGAAGGAGGAAGTCTCATTCTTCCTTTCCATATTCATGATGTACGCATGTACATTCTCCTGCATGTATACATGCATACAACACTCCGCACCATTAAGCCGTTGAAGCCTGAGGTTTCAGCCACTGCTCCTTGTGACATTGGTGTTTAAATGAGAGAAATGTTCTTAAGACCGAGTGGCCTGAGCTGTGCTGGCAAGCACATAACTCTGCTGCTCATACAGCCTCATTGTGCCCTTCTCACACCCTTGACAGACACTCTGAAACAGGAAGAAAGAGAGCTTGTGTGTGGGTATGTGTACATACTCATGTGTGTATGAGCCCTAATTAGTCCCTGGCCTATGTCTCCTGCACATGTGTCTTAACAAAGGAAGAAGACAAAGCAAAGTCTGTGTGGAAGTGTCATATAACTCACTGCATACAATAAAGGAGTCAGTTCAATAATAATCCCACAAGCAGTGAAAATACTGCTGGAACCACTGCCTGCCTCTGTCATTCCTGTTCTTAGATGCATACATACATGCACACACCCCATGCAGCCATTCAACCAACACTGGGTAATAGGTTGTTTTTGACAGTAGGGGGTATTTAATGTCATAGCAGGTCTTTGAAATACTTTGACCAGGAAGAAGCATAATCACAAGCATCAAAAGCTCAATCTGCTTCCCTTTCCTGCCCTCCTTTCTTCTCTTTTTACTTTGCCTTGCCTCACTACTCGCATTTCTGCTCTCCATCATTCCCTTTCTTTAATCTGCCATTTTCCTTCTTTTCTCTGGGCTTCCTCTCTTTGCCTGTTGTCTCAACAGATGTGATTAGAAGCACAAAAATGGCAACCTTTTTACCAATGAGTGTGAGGTGGATGCAAAAATAATCTCCAGTAAATAAAACTCATATTGACCAATATATCTTTAGACATTTACTTTCTCTACTCTTTCGCCCTCCCTCAGCTTCCATTTTTCATTAACAGGCAGTTGACATGGAAGATTAATGTCTGAATTAATCACCCATAGCATGCTGTACTTAATCATTCTTTACTTGCCTACATGTCATCAAAATCTCATTGAGGCTGCCCTGTCTTATGTGGTGTTTAAGAAATCTATTTAGAGTTGAGTAATCTGGAACATTTTATTAGTTCAGCACTTTTTTCACTTCACAGTTAATATGGTGCAGCGTTAAATGTTTCATTTTGTGAATGTGGGCTATGTGAAATGAGCACACTGTGTGTAACCCTGGCTTCATAATCACTAACAATGCTAACTTAGTTCATAGTAAGCATAACTGATACCTGGAATAAAGTAACAGGAACTTATTTTCAACACTTATCAGAGTGTCAAACTTCCTCACTTCGTTTTCTCCAAGCAGTCATCTTTTTTTCTCTCTATAAATATGAAGTAGTATCTCTGGGTGCCCACAGTCTGCTACAAGTAAGTGAAGATGAATCCAAAAGTTTCAGAAATAAACACTGAGCTCTCCTCATACCAGTAAATGTCTCTGGATCAGATCACTTCCCCCATGATGCAAGTTTGATGTATTTGTTTTGCAATGCTCTGTTGTAAAAAAAAAAATAATAATAATAATAAAAAAAACTGCCGTCATCAATCAAAGGAATTGATCAGCTCAGAAGAATACCATTCCACTGGATCTGACAATTTGGAACCAGTTCTTTATCCCCATCCCTCGGCCTGGCTTGTTCATAAGTATTTAGTAGCATTGGTCAAATTGACATATTGTCTACCATATGCTGAGTACATGTGCATTTAGTCTGTCTGACTGTATGTACTTTGGACTGGCCAGGATATTTCATTGGAAAATGGCACTAAATAAACTTACAGGCCATGCTAATTGAGTCCAAAAGGCCAGATTTGGAGTTCCATACCTCCCACAACAGCAATGCAGGATGACTCCATCATCACTTGTTTGATGTATTTTCTGTTCCACTGAGCACCTGCTAATGATTTCAGATTTTGTGACACATTCACGACCAGCATATTTCTGGTATCTGAAAATCAGTTCAGGATGCATTTGTTGATTCACGGTCAAACATTCAAAAATAGCGACAAGGTTTGGGAAGGGGTCATGCTGCTTGATGCAAATCAATCTTCAATCTCACTTGACAGTCATAGTAGAAAGGAGGTGTGTCTAGACTGCATCATGCTTAATAGATGTTTTTGTTTATCCAGGGACACTGGGCAACATTTCAAATAGTAGAGTAATAGAGTATGTCATGTCATGTTTTCTATGTTACCTATGCCCTTAGGTTATCATGCGCAAGCTTTCATAGACACCAATGTCACGTACTACACTGTAAATTGTGTCCTTTTTTAATCTGGACTTGACGAGTGACCCCAACTGTGTGTTTTTTAGTATATCTGTGCACACCCTGCAATCTGTCAGGGATGAGTACTTTACTGGTCCGCTGGCCAGTTGTTGAGAGAAAAGGATGCATTAATCTGATGATAAACTGTGCGCGCCACTTCTGCCTAATGCTTAGCAACTGCTACTTAGCACCAGCCTGGCCATCTCAAACACAAAATGAATTCCCGTTCTCCTGAAACAATATAACCAGATTACCCTGTGATACTACAGCAGCCAAAATATAACTGTACCAAGAAGATGATACAATAAAGAAAAATGACAACCAGTGAAAGCATTTAATTTTTTGCAGACAAAAGCAGGAAGAGCTTTCTGCTTACTACGTCTGTTATCGTGGTACACTTCTCATATATTAGAAGAATCCTAGAAATACTGCACCTTTTTCTACTTATCTGTGTTTGTGTTCTTTACTATGTAAGGATGTATAAATCAGATGTGTATCCTTCACACAGTAATCAGTCCTTCACTTGTTTCTGCTTCACCTGTCTTTGAGTGTTTGGTTTATTGTGACCTAAAGCAATAGCCATTGTCCATATAAGATACTGAGGTGGATGTGAGAAAATAGTCAACATAATCTGGCATATATCCCTGTGTTGATTTGTTTTGAAGGAAAGAGTATGCACTTGGTGTGTTCTTACCATGTCATCTCTGTTTTAACACATTCTTTCAGTCAGTGTAGGAAATCGACAGCAGCCAGAATGCTGGTAAGATTTTGGATACAGCTGGGAAGTTTGCCTGTTTCAGCAGCCAGTGTGGCAGACATCTAACGCTCTTTGGCTGATCACATAGAGAAAATAGCTATTGAATTTTGGGAGACACCAGACAGTATTTATGAATAAAAAGTGAGTTGCCTGCCTCCCTGACCCTTGATCATATGGTTTACTGACGCAGAGCTGTTTTTCATTTGACCCCTGTGGAGTTCACAGTGTAACGTAGTATGAGCTTTTCTTTCCAAGGTGCTTTTGCTTTCAAGCTGTTCTCCACACACATTGACTGGCAGTTTGAACTGGTTACTGGATAAATACTTGAGAGGTTAGGCACAGATGCATTTCTTTGAAGAGAAGAAAAAAAAGATGACTATACAAATAGGTTGACAGACTTGTTGGGTAATTCTTGTTGTGTAAGTTCTGTCCATTATCATTCAAGCTGAAGACAAAGCTTGTTTTCCAGCAAGGATTTCTGTTATGTATTGTATTAAGTGTCCATTTCATTATAATATTCAGATTTATCATAAATAATTGAACATGCACATGTACCTGACCTGGCAACATCAGCCCATGTTTGTCAATTTTTTTGCTTGAGGCAGATGTGATTTGAAGTAGGCTGTGCAATACACAAAGTAGTCTTTTTCAGTCTGACCTTTAAAATCAAATCAAATCAAATTTTATTTATATAGCCCAAAGTCACAAAACACATTTTGCCTCAGAGGGCTTTACAATCTGTACAGGGAGTGACACCCTCTGTCCTTAGACCCTCGGTTTATGTAGTATGTAGGGAGTAATGAGAGCTTAAAAATGAACAAATTGGACAGATGTCTCCAAACAAAGCATTCTTTGTTTTCACCCAGTCAAAAGATGTTTTTCCTCTACCAAAAAAGAGACTTTGGAGGGAGGCAGACTGTTTTGTAAGTCTGTTCGTCTAGCATTTGAATAGTTTGTTTAGTGTGTCTGGTGACTAGTGTATTTCTTTATCAGTAGTTCATAAATGTAAATCTTACAGTATGGCAATTCATGACATTTTTGTTTGTTTTGGTCTCGAGCTGAAAGACTTTGGGAACCAGTGATCTGAAATAATTGGTCTGTCAGCACCTTGTCAGGCTTAGTCAACTCTTTAGGAAATATTTCCAGATTTAAATCTGCAGACACTGAGCTCAAGAGATGTTTTCTGACATTGACTGTTCTCAAGAATCTATGCCGTATTCTCCTTCTCCATATTACTACGTAAACATCACTGCTTACATAAAATACTGAATGATCAGTGGTGACCATTATTTTGATAGTATCTCACAGTATTTATATATAATGTTTTTTACATGGCTGGTGGTTGATCAGTAGATATGACACAGAAATGAATTTCAGTCGTGAGTGGACAAAGGCCAATTTAGTCATGTTATGGTGCTTATTGGACAACTTTTAGACTGAAGAGTCATCGGCTCTGTGCAGCGTGAGACCTTTGACACATAAATGAGGAATAGAGATGTTTTTAAGGTATTTCTGCTTTTGTGCCCTCAGCATCGCGTGATGCCCGAGCATGTGGGAGCATGTTGTGATCTTCAGCAGCATTGTCTATGTGGATGCTGGTTATTTTAGATAGAGGGGTTGAGAGTTGATTGATTTGTTAACAAGTTGTTGTCAGTGGCTGCATATTTTGTTGGCTGAGGTGGAGTCAAGACTGAAGCCTTATCAGCATGACACTTGGCGTGTCTGTTCATGGGCCCATATTTTTGATGTTTGCACATATTTAGTCTGTACACATTTTATGGCCATGTGTGTTTTACATGTGTTTGTGTGTGTATACAAATATTTCCAGTATGGTTGGTATGCCAAGGATGCCCTTGGTGTAGGTGACAAAGCTGTCTCTCAGATTGGCTTGGCTCCTTCTGTTTTACTGTTGACTTTCTTTGTGCTGCCCCATTGAAGGAACTTTACAGCTTAGTCAGTCAGTCAGTAAACTTTCACAAACACAGCAGTTAAAAACACAATAACTGGGTAAAGAGGGGAACTGTAGTTTGAAATAAGCGAAAGAGAAGAACAGGTATTGGGTTTAATCAACAGATGAGTGTCTTCTAAAAATGCTTGTGCTGTTTAGATGGCTCACACACCTGTACCATCAAGATGTTTTTCTTTTGAGATCCTGTTTGGTGGCCAGAAAAAAAAAGATTGATCCAACTTCTTTTTATCTCAAGTTTTTACTTGAAGTTTGTAGAATATGGTAAATCTCTTGAGATTCTAGTGACGCTTAGTGGAAATCCTTATTTGCTTTGTTTTGTCATTCTCGCTAATTTAACCAAAAGTCTCTTAAGTGTATCTAAAGTTAAGAGACCAGCATGCATATAAATCCGAACAATCCATTTATCAAAGCAAGAAAGAGAAATAAGTCATATTTATTGACACAAATGAAGTGATGTGTATTTTTCTTTGAAATGAGCTCAAGCAAGAATTAATTGAAAACTCATAAAAACTGAGACAGTGTCTGGCTGGTCCCCCTTTTTTATCAATAGCTTACCTTCCTGAATGTTCAGTCAGAACCACAAAACTCTTTATTTTCTTGTGTACGTCTCCTGCTCTTGTGTGTGTTGGGGCTAATTGAGACAGAGTCACATTAAAAGATGTAGAGAAATCTAATGGGACCTGCTCATGTGGTGATCTGTAAAGACTGTCTTGGAAGCAGGTGAAAAAAAGTAAACGATATTTCTCCCCTTTCTCTCCTCTCTTTAGGAACGCACCAGGTCATTTGACAGCTTTAACATGAACACACTGGAGAGCTCCCTGATCGACATCATGAGGGCTGAGCAGGACACTCTGAAAGGTGATGATGTCAGCTGTCAATCAAAAATGTGAAACTCTAAACAGGCAGCTAGCAGTACAGCTGTTTTCATTTTACACTACATTAAAGGCAGAGTACACACTTATATTCACTTAAAATGAGTTGTCATCAGTTGCAGAGTGTTATGGCGACATATTCTGCTCTTCTCTACTTTAATATAATTCAACATACATTCTTACTCCATCTCTGAGAAGCTAGAGCTGATAGCTGCTCACACACTCACACTTATTCACATTTAAACAACTGCTCACACACTCACACTTAGTGACATTTAAACACCACAATTCCTAAGTTCCCCTTCCTCCACAGGTCAGACAACTAGACATCATGTCTGCTTTTAGCTTTATGATGAACAATAATAAGAAAGGTTAGCCTGTGTCACAATCAGCACACACCTTCCTCCTCTTTTTGCTACTTTGGATGAACAATAAACAAAACAACAGGCACAGAAAACACTATCTATCTTTGTTGTTGAGCATGGTGCAATGATTATGACCTCTTTCTCATGCATTTTGCGAAGGACATGCAGAGAGAATAGAGGTCTGATGGGAACATAGGCTTTGTCTTTAAGAGGGGTTTTGTGAGAGAGATGGAAGAACTCCCACTGATCTGAACCAAGGTTGTTGGCCATCGTAAGTTTCTAGCTGCAGAGCTGATTTACAGTTGTTTCTGTCCACATAAATGCACATTGCTGTTACCTGTAGTTGTGGTTGTATCTTTTAATCTCATATTAAATCAGAATAAGTATATTTTCCATATATTGCCATTTGGAAGGAAAGGAAGCATTTTGCTTGTTAGCAAAAATGTGTACTCTCAACTGCCACTTGGTTAGGTTCACCGAAATAATCCTCTAGTCCCCGGTAGAACTATTTAACTGTTGTTGTTTCCCCCAAAAGCCCTGAAAATAAATCCTAGATATTAATGTAGTGATGTATGTAGTTCTGGTAATTAATAACAACTTTGTACAATACAAAGCTCAGGACTTTATTCTCCATGTTTGGATACACTGGGAGTGATTTTAAAATGATGGGCACTCCATGCGCTATAGTGAAATATAGAACAGACGCTGTGTGGTCTAGAGGGTTAAATAAATAAATCCAACCTTCATGAAGGTTATGTTCCAACTTTTTTACTGTATTTATGTTATTCATTTATGTTGACAGGTGTGTCTCATTGATATAAATGGGTAGACAACATAAAAATAGGTACATCTAACTAGTGTTAGTGAGTGTATAGTCCAGTGTATTTAAATTATATTTTACTCTGCAAAAGATTATCATCTAATGGAAATTGGACCTTATTGACTTTGGTTATTGATTAATAGTGACAAGCCGATGTCCATTATTGGCTGAATGGTGTTAGGAAACACTGGTCAATGGTAACCCAGAAATGTGTTACTGATTACAGCAGGTAGTCAGTTTTTTTATAATTTTATTTTATTTATTTAATTTGGCCTTTTCAAGCTTTATTTCTAATAGAGACAGCCAAAGGGTGACAGGAATGTGTGGAGAGAGAGATGGGGAATGATATGCAGGAAAGAGCCACAGGTCGGATTTGAACCCTGGGCTTCTGCAGCAAGGACTGAGCCTTCACACATGGGGAGGCTGCTCTACCAACTGAGCTAAACACTTCTCCAGTGTTGTTTATTGTTTTAGAGGGTGTAACTGTCAGTAATAGATAGTGCTTAGTTAGTTCAAATGGACTGTGGCTAATATTAGCTAGTAGTCGATAGGAAATAGCTTGCAGGAGTAGTTCTGGTAGTGATCGCCGTTTGAAAGGAGTGAAAACTCTGAACTCCAGACACTTCACTATCACCTTCTATTTATTTTCGCTTCACACCCACTGTGCTTAGCCACATCCAATCTAATGTTCTGCTGTCAAACCAAAGTAAATCTCCACTCAATATTAAGTGAGAAGACTGAAAGGTTACCTCAATCGCCACATTTGGTGTCTTACTGTAGCTCCAGCCACGCTGGCACAGATTCTTACCACTGTTCATCTAAGAGCTCAGCACCAGAAACAAGTTTGGTCTGAATCTTTTGTTAGGGAAAAATCAGCTGTCTGACTGTGTTCATGTGTGATGCAGCACAGGTGTTTGTCTTTCTTCTTGCTCCTCTTATTTGGTCTTATTCTTTCTCTTATTTGGTCTATTCTTTTCTCTTTCTTCACATTTGTTCTTAAGCAATACCATATTCTGTGTTGCTTTAACATGATCGTCATCCCTTATCTCATTTTGTCTTGTAGCCCTTGGCCTGCAACAAAATATTATTCTCTTTATTCCTTGTTTTCATAAATATTGTCCAGGCTTATACAATACAGCGATTTACGCGAGTTCTCTCCTTTTCTCTCACAGCAAATTAAAAAGAAAAACTTAATTACAGCACATTTTCTTTGAGCACTGACTCTTCTCCAGGCTAACTGTCTCTTGCTCTCTGTCACACACATACATACATGCAAGCACACAAATGCAAACACAGACACACATAATCAGAGCACAATTTTCAATTTTTTACATTTTTTTTTTTTTCAAATTTCAGTAGAACATATTAAACAAAGTGAGAGTGATGAAGCTGGAGAACAGGCAAAGCAATGTGTATGGTACAAATGTCTTCCAGCATTGTCCTGACTGACAGAAAGGATCCCTCTGTTCAGTCTCACACACACACACACACACACACACACACACACATACATTATAATGCCAAACACACACGTTGTAATGCCAAACAAGCTTCAAAGTTATGTAAGGCCAGAGGGGATAATGACATGAAAGAGGTAAAATAGTACAACCATTGTTGTATGGGCATGGACTACCCTGTGATTGGTGCATTCTTATACCTCTACCTATACCTTGAGGTGCTCTGGGAGTAACCTCAAGAAATGCACACTGTTAATGAATGAACTGTCTTAAACACCCAAAATCTAATATGTTTTTTTCTGTACAAATGAAACCAAAACATTCCTGTGTATTTTAACTGACTTTGCCCATCAGCAAAGTATGTCTCAGTGATCAAGAGCACCAGGTTACTTGCTAAGCTGCGTAACTGATAGTGCTGCTAACTTTTCTCAAATTGCCACAAGACATGTTTCAGATCTCAAAATGATTCTCAAACATCAAAATGAAGATTTAATGATGATTACTGCATTTATTCAAAAAGGCCATGGGGGAGGCAGATTTTTCAGAGATCATTAAAATAGAACCTCCTGTAGTGTTTTCATCTTTGTCATCCTTGTTTTTCTCATCCTGAAATATACAGTGACAAATCAGAACATAAAACACTGACCTGATCTGTCAGACATACTCTATCTGTAGACACACTGACACAGGAGTGAAACCTTCTGGATTCAGCCCCCCCAGTGTATCACGTTTAGTTGCACGTTGAATATTTCTGTTTTGTCTCTCCCTGTGCAGGTCGTCTGGGGTTCCCCCATCCAGGAGGGGACAACCCTCTGCCCCTCAACGGTATGTATTCTGTAGCCCATTAACATTTCAAATTAAAGGTTAAAATCAAAAGTCAAAATGAGTTTGTGTGCAAATATATATATTTTTATCTCAGAGGATATCATTTTTTTAAACGGCATTGTTCTTGATTCGGTGTTGTTCTTCTTCATGTCACTTTTTTCCCAGCTAAGTGGAAATATCTGAAATATGATTCACCCAATTTTAGTTGCTTTTGACACTCTCAGTTAAAACTCTGTTTAAGTGACACAAAGTATTGCAGGCGAGATGGCTGCACGGTGTGTTTGTTTGTGACTGCTGTCTTTGAAGCTTTGTGTGCCCTTACTTGTCTGGAATTGAATCCATCCAAAAAGTTTAGTGTTTCTTCTTTAGTTTAGTGTCTTCTCAGAGCCCTTCTGCTTTCTAAATGTCAACATGAAATAAAAATGACCATTTCCATGCTTACCTTCATAAAAGTGGGGAATTAAAGATAATGTAGTGGTTTGTGACACTAGGGAATAAATACAGTCATATAATCAAATGGTCTTAGGGATGGAACCGGCTATAAAACTTGTCCTGTCAATGACGTCCTTCTTTGTGTTCATGGTTCTACAGTCCCTGACAAAAGTCTTGTCACTTATCCATTTTGTAGAAACAAAAGCTTATAACCTCACTTTTAATGAAGAATGAATGAATGAATCCATTGGTTTTAGAAATGTCTCATATGAAAGCTAAAACCCTCCCAAATTACATTCAATATACTAAAATAAATTTGCTTCACCGAAGATTGATCATTTAATGAACACAGAAAGGTCAGATTTTGGCAAGACAAAAGTCTTGTCGCCTTGTCATATGATGCACCCAATCCTAGATTACAGCCTCACTTGTGATCAATTATTGATCAATCAATTAGTGGGTGTGTATAAAAAGAACCCCAGCACACCAGACCTTCACATCAACTGCAACTTGACCTCTGACAACATGCCTAAGATTCACCCTGAGACCAAAGCGTTGATTATCAAAATGCTAAAGACCAGATCCACTGCTAAGGTGGCTAACACCTTCAATGTGTCTCAGCGTCAAGTACAAAGAATAAGAAAAAGATTTGAAGAGACTGGAGATGTTTTTGACAAGCCAAGGTCCGGCAGACTGCTCGGGAGGACTGTTTGTTGGTTCGAAAATCCAAGGCCAGCCCCTTTTCCACTGCAGCAGAGCTCCACCAGGCCTGGTCACCTCAAGTCCCTGTGTCATCCAGAACAGTTTGTAGAATTCTGTCTTGAAATGGCCTCCATGGTCGAATCAGTGCCCAGAAACCAATACTAAACAAAAGGTAATTAAAAAAACGTGTGGCATTTGCCAAGGCCCACAGCCTGCTAAAAGGATGGACGCTGGAAAAGTGGCAGCAGGTGGATTTCTCAGATGAATCTTCAGTTGAATTACATCACAGCTGCCGCAAATATTGCAGGAGACCTACTGGAGCCCGCGTGGATCCGAGATTCACCCAGAAAACAGTTAAGTTTGGTGGCAGAAAAATATGGTCTGAGGTTACATCCAGTATGGGGTTGTGCGAGACATTTGCAGGGTGGAAGGCAGTATCAATAGCCTAAAATATTAAGAAGTATTAGCTACCTCTTACACTATCAACCATAAAAGGGGTCAAATTTTGCAGCAGGTTGGTGCTCCATCGCATACTTCCATCGCTACAGTTCCTCAAGGCGAAGAAGATGAAGGTGCTCCAGGACTGGCCAGCCCAGTCACCAGACATGAACATCATTGAGCATGTCTGGGGTAGAATGAAAGAGGAAGCATGGAAGATGAAACCAAAGAATCTCGATGAACTCTGGGATGCATGTAAGACTGCTTTCTTTGCTATTCCTGATGACTTCATCAATAAATTGTATGAATCATTGTCGAACCACATGGATGCAGTCCTTCAAGCTCATGGAAGTCAAACAAGATTAAATATGGATTTCACAGCACCACTACTTAATTCACTGATGGTATGCAAGATATTTTTGTATTTGAAGTAAATTATTTCAGTTTTCACATTACTCTCTGTAGGCGACAAAACTTTTGTCTTGCCAAAATCTGACCTTTCTGTGTTCATTAAATGATCAATCTTTCTTCAGTGAAGCAAATTTATTTTAGTATATTAAACATAATTTGGGAGGGTTTTAGCTTTCATATGAGACATTTCTAAAACCAATGGATTCATTAAAAGTGAGGTTATAAGCTTTTGTTTCTACAAAATGGATAAGTGATAAGACTTTTGTCAGGGACTGTAGACTACGTCATCATGCGACGGCGAATGTTATTGACGTGACCTGTGGTAAAAATACAAAGTCCAGAAGATGGACTACAAAACACACATCTGAGACACTTACTACTTAGATACTCTCTGTGTGCTCTTAGCATGTAGTTTAATGCAGGAAATATCAACGTGGAAAACCCAGTAAAAATCTGACTTCATTATCAACGTCAGAGTTCAAATAATAAATGAATATTGTCCACCTGTCACTGAAGTCAGATGAAGTGTTTGTTACGCTGGTATGGTTGCTTCGCAAGTTATAGCAAAGATATATGATTAATCAGCAACAGTAACTCCACAGTCAACAACAGAACACACTTCATGATCAAAGTTTTATATCACGTCAACACGTATGTTCATATTCACACACACTCTGCTGCGTTCTGCATCACACCGTTTAAATATATTAATGTTTTCATATGGTTGTGAATAATTTTTTTTTTTTTAAATTTTATTACTGCACTTTTAATCGTATTGGTTTGTTATGTAATCTATGTACAGATTATGTATGTATCTGTTTGTATTGTTTTATGACCTTGTTGTAAAGCACTTGGGTACCGTTCCGGCTATTGTAAAGGGGTATACAAATAAACTTGATTGATTGAACTGAACATTTTTGTCGCTGCCGCAAGGAATTGTGGGGCGGCATTACCTCCTTTCCTTTCGTAAAGGATGGTCCAGTGTATCCTATGCTAAAGGAGATAATAAAGGAAGCTCTGAAGCTCCTTACCTTAACAGTTAGTGAATTCGAATAGCTCTTATCATGGCGGCTACGTTAATACTTCTGGGTCATTTCACTCAGTTAGGAAGGTTCCTAAGCAAATTTGACTATTCAACCGGTCCGTCCATCTCCCCAAGATTGTTTCAAAACATTATTTTAGAATGATTGTGTGTACACAATAACAGTACACTATAACGGCTTTGTGGGATGATGGACCAGTTAGATGGGTCTGACAAAGGGCATATGCAGAAAAAGAAATTAGATTTTGGCTGTGGCTCAGGAGGTAGAGCAGGTCGTCCACCAATCAGATAATCGGCAGATCCTGGGCTCCTCCAGTCTGCATGTCAAAGTGTCTTTGGGCAAGATACTGAAGCCCAAATTGCTCCTGAAGGCTGTGCCATCAGTGTGTGAATGTATATGAATTGTTAGCTCCTCAAACTGATGACCAGTAGGCACCTTGCATGGCAGCCAATGCCATCAGTGTATGAATGTATGTAAATGAATGAATGAAAGAATGGGTGAATGAGATATGTAGTGTAAAAGTGCTTTGAGCGGTCGGAAGACTAGAAAGGTGTTAAATAAGATCTAAGTTATATTAGATTTCTGCAGCAATAATTAAACAATAACAACAACAAAGAAGTAAACACAATTGAATTAATTAATTTTATTTACAATCTGAAATTTAATTTGAAATCGCTATTTGATTGAATGCTAGCTAGTTTTAAAACATGCTATGGTGTGGGTTAACGCTTCTGTTTCAATCAGTGTACCTTCTGCCATTGCCATAGTTACACAAGCACACACACTGCCTCCAAAAGTCGTGCACCAGCCTCCCTCGCTTGACCTTAATGAAGCATTTAGACTCAAATCTTGGTTCATTGACCAAAGCTACTATCTTATTACTGTTCCTGATTATCTATGGCATGCCTCAAGGTCATAATTTGAAGGCAGTATGCCTCCCTCCTCATATATATCATATCTCTGAGTTATGCATGATAATACACAGTTGTATTTGTGAATCCAGTTTATTGAACTGGATATATATATATTTTTTAAATATATATAAAAAAAACAGTCAAAAGTCTACTGTTTATAAAGTAGTATGGTGACTGCTCTGCAGGCTGATTTCGATTCACAGTTGCTTAATAAAATAAGGCAGGCAGGAAGATAATGAAACATCCCGTCATGAACCACCTGGCCCTTTTGTTGGTGTATTATGCATCTTTTATAATCACCATCTTCTTTTATTTGTCCTCATTCCACATGCAGCCAGGAATTATAGCAGGAGACGAGGTAAAATATGATCATGGATATGTTATGTCACTTTTCCAGCTCAAGTTCAGCCCTATAGATCTCAATATACTGACAGATGTTGAGCAGTGCTGTTATGATTTTATTAGTGATGGGGCGTTAGTTCTGAATGACTCTGCACTTTGTATCTGTACAGTGGCACATTTGTCTGCATGATTGTCTAAGTGTCAAGGCTTGCTTATAAGCTTGTGACATGATCTTATGCATCTTTCAACCTTTGGTGTGTGTTCCTCTCGTTATGCTTGACTTCACTTGCTTGTTCTCATGTTCACACACATCAAGATTCTTAAGTCAGGCAATATCTGTTAGTGTCACATTTAGCAGAAAGTTCAAGAGGCAGAGAGGCACACAAGGTGTAGTATGTGATTTACACAAACAGAAGAACAGAAGTGCAGACACATGGCAAGGCACATGGCCGGACACATTCACACTAACTCCCTTGCATAAACCTGTATAAAGCAGCTCAGGGCACATTGTATATGAGCAGGAATAGGCTAGGAGGGCTTAACCTGTATATATACACACACACACACACACACACACACACACACCATGCATAGTCCACTGTGAAACTATTTACATGTTCAGGCCTCCATTGCATTACAGTTGCTGGCTGTGTGTGTGTGTGTGTGTTTGTGTGTTGTTTCTCATTCAATCCGATGTTTTGTAATATTCCCATGCTACATGATTGAAATTTACGTACTAACCACTTTACTGTCTTGATTATGCCTTTCTTGATATTTGGTTCTACTGTGCTGTTCCTGTTAGACAGCAGCCTTTTCATAATCGTAGTCTGAGGTTTTGAACATATTTGCAGATGTGAAGGTGTTTAGGAATACCTGCAATATTCCATTCTCACAGTAATGTGCATTACTTATTGATATCCAGTCAAGATAAAACTAAAACAAGATAAAACACCACTAGGTGGATTACTTCCTGCAGTGAAAAGTGAATGAACAGTCTTATAAGATAAATGTACAGTTGGTATTACTCCAGTGTTGTAACCATGACAACCTTTACTCCTAGGACTCTCTTCAGGAAATAAATGTGCTTTCCTACTCCTCCTCCTCCTCTCTCTCTCAGGCCACTCCTCTCTCTTCCCAATGGAGGATGGTTTCCCTGACGATGAGCGTGGTGATCAGGGTCTCGCAGGCCTCGGTTCTCCACACTGCTTTCCACACCAGAACGGAGAGCGTGTTGAGCGCTACTCGCGCAAGGTCTTTGTGGGAGGATTGCCCCCGGACATAGATGAAGGTAAAATAGTCATGTTAAGCTCAAAAGGATTTAATATCTGGGCCATACTGCAAGACCTCATTAGAAAATTTCACCTGCAGCACAAGTCTGCAGGATGACCATGAGTATGTGTTCTGTCTGCTTTATCAAATAACTTCAGTCATCAAATAACTTCAATAATTTCTTCATCTAAGCCCTCAACCTGTCTCTTAGACCCCATCCCAACCAGGCTGCTCAAGGATGTCTTACCTCTAGTCAGCCCTTCTTTGTTGGATATGATTAATCTGTCTTTATTATCAGGATATGTACCACATTCCTTTAAAGCTGCTGTAATTAAACCTCTTCTTAAAAAGCCCACTCTAGGTCCAGAGGTTTTAGCCAATTACAGACTGATATCAAACCTTCCCTTTCTCTCTAAGATACTTGAGAAAGCTGTAGCCAATCAGCTGTGTGACTTTCTCCATAAGAACAGTTCATTTGAGGATTTTCAGTCAGGATTTAGAGTGCATCATAGCACAGAGACCGCACTAGTCAAAGTCACAAATGACCTCCTAATGGCATCAGACAAAGGACTCATCTCTGTACTTGTCCTGTTAGATCTTAGTGCTGCATTTGACACCATTGACCATCAAATTCTTCAGATACTGGAACATCAAATTGGCATCAAAAGAACCGCCCTAAGCTGGTTTAAGTCATATTTCTTAGATCGATCTCAGTTTGTTCACGTCAATGATGAATCCTCCATGCACACCAAAGTTGGTCACGGCGTTCCACAAGGTTCTGTATTAGGACCACTTCTATTCAGTTTATATATGCTTCCTCTAGGGAACATTATTAGGAATCACATTAATTTTCATTGTTATGCTGACGACACCCAATTATATTTGTCGATCAAGCCTGATGAAACCAACCCATTAACTAAACTCCAAGCATGCCTTAAGGATATAAAAAGTTGGATGACCTACAATTTTCTGATGTTGAATTCAGACAAACCTGAAGTTCTTGTAATTGGACCCAAACACCTCAGAAACTCTCTTTCCGGAGACTTGGTTACCTTAGACGGGATCACCCTGACCTCCAGCTCCACCGTAAAGAATCTTGGAGTTGTTTTTGATCAGGATTTATCCTTTAATGTCCACATAAAACAAATTTCGGGGACTGCATTCTTCCACTAACGCAACATTGCCAAAATCAGATGCATCGTGTCTCAAGCGGATGCAGAAAAACTAGTCCATGCATTTGTTACTTCTAGGCTGGACTATTGTAACTCTTTGTTATCAGGCTGCTCCAATAAGTCTCTTAGGACTTTGCAGCTAATTCAGAATGCTGCTGCACGTGTTCTCAGAGGAACCAAGATCAGAGATCATGTCTCTCCCATTTTGGCTTCTTTGCACTGGCTACCTGTTAAATCTAGAATAGAATTTAAAATTCTTCTCCTTACATACAAAGCTCTTCATGGCCAGGCACCATCATATCTAAAAGAAGTCATAGTACCTTACTACCCCTCTAGACCACTGTGCTCTCAGAATGCTGGGTTCCTATAGTTTGCAAAAGTAGATTGGGAGCCAGAGCTTTTAGCTATCAAGCTCCGTTTCTGTGGAACAAACTACCATTCTGGGTTCAGGAGGCAGACACAGTCAACACCTTCAAGAGTAGACTTAAGACTTTCCTTTTTGATAGCACTTATAGTTAGGGCTGACTCAGGTCATCCCTTAGTTATGCTGCCATAGGACTAGACTGCCGGGGGGCCCCCGTGCCTAACTAGGCATAACTCAGGTTATGTCTAGTCAGGCACAGTACTGGTCAAAGATGCAGTCACATCTCCCTTTTCTGACCCCCCCCCCTCTCTCTCCCTCTCTCCCTCTCTCTCTCTCCCTCTCTCTCTCTCTCTTCAGATGAGATAACAGCCAGTTTCAGGCGTTTTGGACACCTATTTGTGGACTGGCCTCACAAAGCCGAGAGCAAATCCTATTTTCCCCCGAAAGGTTTGTTAAAATCTTCTTCTTTATCTTAAAAAGCTTCTTTATGTCTGTTAATATTTCTGTGTCTCTGTTTGTGTGCGTCATAGAAATGAAGATACTTCTTGAAAACCGATTTTCTGGTGCAGCATTGTATCTGTTTGTCTGTGCGGTGTTGTTTTATCTCAAAGCTTTTGGTAACCATGTCTTGACTTGCCTGGTCCTGCTTCTCTGTAAAACTTGTGTCCTGCTGTGAATGCACAATGTTGTGAACAGTCATAGCAATGCACAAAATTCCAACATGACTTCCTGTCAACACTTTGCATCCCCAGCTCCATGAATAACCCTGCCGTACTTTGTATAGGTTACGCCTTCCTGTTGTTCCAAGATGAGAGCTCAGTGCAGGCTTTGATCGATGCCTGCATCGAGGAGGACGGCAAGCTGTACCTCTGTGTGTCCAGCCCCACAATCAAAGACAAGCCAGTCAGTTGGAACATGCACACAAACACATCCTCATATCTCTTGCTGTGAAACTTGTGGCTATTACGTTTACTCAACCTTACAAGCAGCTAGTTATAAACTGTGATCAGTGCAATTTATTTCTAGAGTTGAGACATGTTGGTTTTGTGTGTGACAGGTCCAGATCCGCCCGTGGAATCTGAATGACAGTGATTTTGTGATGGATGGATCTCAGCCTCTGGACCCAAGGAAAACCATCTTTGTGGGAGGTGTCCCTCGTCCACTCCGTGCAGGTATCCGACGTTTTTATGTTTGTCTTTTTATAGAAGAAATATTATACAAATAAGTGTTTACAGTGACAACACATTCATTTATGGTCACGGCACATGAGTTTGGTTCTGCTCGACGTTTCTGCCTGTTTTTTCCTCGCCACTTTCGCCAAGTGCTTGCTTCTGGTGGGAATTGTTGGCTCTCTGTAATAATATGGTAATATAATAATATTAATATATGATAATATTATTGAGAGTACAGTCTAGACCTGCTCTGTATGGAAAGTGTCATGAGATAACATTTGTTATGATTTGATGCTATATAAATAAAATTGAATTCAATTAAATTAAATTTGATGTATATACTGTACTGTGCACACTTCTGCTTAATGTTAAGACACAGCCCACTGTGATCATCATGTGTTCAAAATAAGACTTGACAGAGGGTAGACCTAAAAGAAGCACTGTGCTGGTGAAATGGGCTTTGACTTACACAGGTCTTATCAGGAGATCTCCCTGCAACATGTTGTACTGCGCAGAATATTATTATTATTTCTGCTCTGCTGGTAACCATGCTAGCTAGTGTTGTAAAGCTGCATTGTATATTTTCATATTTGTAAATCCTCTGGGTACTAAGCCATTCAGCTTGTTTTTACTTATTTAACATTTGGGCTTATAAACAATACTTAATGTATATGGAACACCATGTTTTTGGTATATATAGATTCAGGAGAACCTAGGCTATCATGCACATTCATGTAATGTGCTCATAAAGGAAGTATGAGTGAATTTTTTTTTTTTTTACTCAAAATCACACCTCAAACAGTACTAACGAAGAGTTTTTGAATGAAAATATTATTTTTCAATCCTTTTACCTGACATACATATGCAGTTTTTCAACCAAATATGTGAACACTAAAATAATGCCCTTTCAATACAAAAGGTCCCATGTGTTTTTGCCTCATTTTGGCATGCCACTTAGCAAAGCAAATACCCTCCAGAAAGTTGAGGGGACCCTGTCATTCAATAGAAATAGTATTTATGAAGTTAATCTGTAACTTTGCAGTCACTTTGGCCCCCTGTCACTCTGCTCTGTGTGCTCCCTACCCCTGCACTCTGTTCTACACATTCTACACAGTCTGTGCTGACTGATGTCTCTCTCTATTGCCCCCCCAACAAGGATGTGTCAGACAGACACATCCTTGTTGTTCTATTCAGCGGAATCTCAGGAAAACATTGCAAAAAACGGCATCTCTCTATCATAAACCATTTCTGAGATATTCACAGATATCTACAACTTTAGACTTTTAGGCAGATCCACCCTGTCCATCCCCAGAGGGTTAACTAGTGGTAAGAAAATCACATATTGTATATGTCATTCATAGTTGCCCCATCAAACTCTGCTGAGCTTGAATCTCTCTATGTTGATGCTTTAAGCTCTCAGATCCACAACCCTCATCACCTGTTTGTGTTCACTGGCTACATGGACATGAGTTAATGGATTTTGAGCATGAATATTTTGTTTTGCTCTTTCTATGTGTCTTTAATTTCTTTCTCCCTTGCAGTGGAGCTGGCTATGATCATGGACCGCCTGTATGGTGGTGTTTGTTACGCTGGCATCGACACAGACCCCGAGCTGAAGTACCCCAAGGGAGCAGGGCGGGTCGCCTTCTCTAATCAGCAGAGCTACATTGCTGCTATCAGTGCTCGCTTTGTACAGTTGCAGCATGGAGAAATTGATAAACGGGTGAGTGGAAAGAAAAGAGAACTCAGTGTTTCTCAGCCTCCCCTCTCAAGCTCCATTTGTCTCCCCCACATCTCACTTCCTGTTCTGTTTCTCTTAAAGTCTCCCTGTCTTTGCATGATTTCTGAGTTGTGCTGAGAGAAAAGGTCTTATTTCTTTTAGGAGTAAAAAATGAAGCAGTTTACATATTGTATTTGTTTGCACAATAGAGAGTTGAGCAGCAGGGAGGCTACAGTTAGATGAAATCTAACATAAAGAATTTAATGTATCTTATTTCTAATTTATGAACCTTTATTTCTACATACAGGATAGCTTGTATAGGCACAGTGTTAAAGTAATGGTGGTGGTAAAGTAATGACTCGAATATTATTCCAATTTGCACAATACAGGTGAGTGAACAAGGGCAGAAAATCCAACAGAAATATTGAGTGAAGAGGCAATATCATAATATAAAGTGCTTGAAGAACAGTACACTGCTTTCTCATATGCATAAGTGGTGTGCACATTTTGTAGACTGAGTGCCTTAGTGACATTTACTGGTACAATCCCTCACCACTGAGCAGTTGGAAAAGCAAGTGAATGGAAATGAAATCCACAAATTTCAACATGCAATTCTTCATCGACCAGCTTCCTGTGGCTCATCCTTCTTGTTCCACTGTACTTCCTACTAGGGCTGCCACAACGATTATTTTTTCAATTAGTCGACTAATCGGATCATACGTAAATTGACTGTAAAACATACAGCTCATCACACCAGCATGCAGCTGATCAGATCATTAGCTTTCAGCTTGAAGTGTTTAAGGTATGTGCTAACTGAAAATAAAAACAATTAAGATGATAGCTCATTAACCCTTTAATGAGATATGAAGCTTGTATCAACAAACAATTCTTCAACAGAGCAGCATAAAGTGCAAACAGCTGAGTAAAATAAGGACAAGGCTCTGGCCTAAACAACACAAAAATAAATACTTCAGGTTTTTAGGTGTGTCTGTCATGGCTCTGGCATCAAACATATGAAACATAGCTACGTTAAAATAAAATGAGGGAGGCACCTGAAGGAATTATTCACAAAAATAAAAATTTGGTCTCACTCAAATATAAGAAAAGTGCATTTTGTGCTCAGTGCTCGGCTTGGCCACAAAGCCGTCCAGAGAAGAAGACCGGACTTTTTTAGCACTGAAACGTAACGATGAGTAAGTATCAAGAAAGCTCACTGTTTACCCTAATATTGGCAGCTAACTAGCCGGTTTGCTTACCAAGACGACGGACCCTCTTCAGAATCATCCACTATGACATGCTTTCTCTTCAGATGCTCATGCATAGCCGTTGTGCTTCCATGATAAGCAAGTTCAGCTTTGTAAATGTTGCACTGCACGCTTTTCTCACCACTTTTCTTAAACTGCTCCCACACTTTGGAGCTTCGTTGCCAGGTAGCCATGATATTGTTATCGTATCATTTATGGTAAAGTCAGGCCTGACGGCGATTACCACTACTGCGCACGCGCGCGTGAGTGTGAGGGAAAGGCAGAAGCGGCAGTGGAAGCTGCAGCCGCAGTTTTGAGAGAAAAGCGAAGTAAAAAAAAACAAACAAACAAAAAAAACAATGCGTCGACTACTAAATTAGTTGTTGATGATTTTGTTCGTCGACATAATCGTGACTAATCGACTAATCGTGGCAGCCCTACTTCCTACAATATTTAAAGATTTTCAATATTCTATGACTGCTTCACAATAAAAGCTGTAAAACCTTGTATATAGAAATCTTTCGAAATGTCAGCTATTAGCAGAAGCTCTGATACTGCATTGGGAGAGTGAACAGTAAGATTAAAAGGCAAATTAGTAAGATGGAATACAGACATCATTTCCTGTGAAGCTCTTAAGCACAAGTAGGCAATTTGAATCCTGGGCGTGAATGGACGCCTCCGTCACTACGCTGAAAACTATTTAGAGAGGTAATTGAGAGGTAAGATAATTAGACTGGCTATAGCAGAGACCATAAATGTTAAATCTTAAAAACACCAGATCCATACCACATGTTATCAAAAAAGGTTCAATTGAAAATCTAATAATATATATATATATATATATATATATATATATATATATATATATATATATATATATATATAGTATACTTGTTACGTTTTGATGTAACAAGATCTGATTACCATTATGTAGCCTGATTTCTTTCAGTTTTCTGAAAACCTCTTGGACTGACTTAAATGTATACAGAAACAGCAGTATACAGAAACAGAAATTGTAATGGCAGCTCTGAATTCCATTTATTCTCACCTCTGATTGCAGGTGGAAGTGAAGCCATATGTGCTGGATGACCAGCTGTGCGATGAGTGCCAGGGAACTCGCTGTGGCGGGAAGTTTGCACCGTTCTTCTGCGCCAACGTCACCTGTCTGCAGTACTACTGTGAGTACTGCTGGGCGGCAATCCACTCCCGTGCCGGACGAGAGTTTCACAAACCCCTGGTGAAGGAGGGAGGCGATCGACCCCGTCACATCTCCTTCCGCTGGAACTGAACGGACGAAAGACAGGGAGAGGCAACAGGGAAGCAGGAGGGCAGGTAGTGCAGGAGTCGCAAATTATTGTACAAATAAATGCACTTTTCTGTTGCTGGTTTCTTTTTGCTCTAATTTCACTGAACCTTTTTCTCATTTTTTTAAGTTAATATATATCTATATTTTGAAGATGGAAAAGAAAACTGGAATTATATCCAAATATGCCCAGTAAGGAAAAAGATATGTAAGGTAATTTTATTTATGTGTTTGATTTTTGAAATATTTTTATGAGTTCTCAAAATACATATATTGGAAAGTTTGAGGTGTGATATGGTACTCTGATATTCAATTGGCATATTTTTCTAATCGATGTATTTGATTTTAATTTTGATATTTGATGTATTTTAATTTTGATACAAGACGCCCCAAAACAAACACTTCATTTTCACATTGGATTGACCTTTGTAGCAGGGTTGTGGCTTTTTTGTTTTATATTGAGTCTCCAGAGCAAAGAGTTTATCATTGGCTATTTTTTTCTGAGAGGTGTGATTCAGTTTATTGATACAAGAGTCTCTAGAGCAAATGTGAATTGAAAAAGGTGTTGTTAAAGAAGAGTGCACTTATTTCCAGGTCAGTGCAGAATAGAGTGCACATCCAATATGTGAGACACTTAGTATTTAACCAAAGCTGAATCTTAATTAACTTTGAAGAATAGAGAGGGCCCACTGCAGAAAGATTCTTTTCCCCTCCCAGATCAAAATGTTTGAACCTCTTTTTATGATTTCCAAGATCATACAAATATTTTGATGTTACTTAAAAGCCACAACAAAAATCTTAGCAACACATATTTAGATTTTGATCTCCATTTTGACATGCAAAAACTAATACCTCAAACTCAGCTGCTAATGTGCCGAATACAGTTTAAAAAAAAAAGAAAGAAAGAAAGTGAAGAAGGAAAACATTCTCACCCGCTGATGTTCTCCTTTCCTTAGAAATATATCAAAGGGAAGTGATGCAACAGGCAGAATGTGATGTGACTGGCACAGTTTTGTATTCACTTGCTTCATCACCTCTTTATTTTTGTAATCAAACCCAGGTTTGTGCTAGGGACAGAGTGGACAGAGCATCAGACAGTACACAGCGTATTAGGGGAATGTATGGTGTAGGGACAGACAGACAGGCTTACTGTTAAAGAGATAAGTCCAGCCCCACCCCCCCTTCTCCCATCTACCTAACAGAGGGTAGGGCATCATTCATGGATCAAATCCTGCTTCCTGTGTCTGTGCACAGGCAGGGCTTTGATTCATATCCTTCAGGACTGAGGTTAACTCCTTGAGAGAAAGCTGGTCAAGTGGCCTCCTTTTTTTTCCTGCAGTTTTTACAGGGCTACCACCAAATGGGGAAAGCGTCTTTTTTTGCATTTGCATTTGTGCAATTCTACCAAGTCTTTAATGAAAAAAAAAGTTCTACTTTTCATCTGAGAGTCAGCTACATTTAATGAAAGAAGCAATTATTTGATTTCCAAATCGTCAGCCACACATTTGAGTCATGGAGGCATCTCCCTTTTGGCGAACCCTCTATTCTTTCTTCTGCCGAACTAATCAAACTCAGCATCCAGTGTTTCTGAAGCATAAATGAAGATAGTTTCTGCAGTGTGCTCTACTGCTGCACACTTGTTATCCACATGCAGTTTGCTCTCGATAACAGTCGGTTCTACTCAGTGGCTTTTGGGAACCAAAGATGGCTGTGCAGTAGTGGGTCATACTGTAGCTCATTTCTTTCTTAGGTTTTATCCTTATTTCTCATTTCTTCAAGGATGTGTTTCATTTTTTTTTTCAAATCTGTCACTTCTACCCAGTTTGACTTAACTGTCAAGCCCAGCAAACCAAAGATTGGCCTTGAACATGATATATTGATATTATGATATTATACTGTATATTTGACAGTGCAGTCAAAACCCATTAGAACACCAGTGGAAAAACAACTGAACAACAGGGCTTACAGACACACACACACACACACACACGCACGCACACACACACACACACACACACACACACACACACACACACACACACACACACACACACACACACACACACACACACACACAAAGCCTCATGCTCTCGATATAGCTCAAAAATGGAGTAACACTGGATTTATCTCAATAGGTCAGTGTTTCAAACAAAAGTTAACATGAAGTGTATGCTCACACAGCAAAAGTAAAACTAATCCTCACTTTTGTTTGATGCTTTTAAGTCACCTAGTGGCAAACTCATTAGCCAGCATTTTAAATATGTCAGGAGTTGGTACAGAAACTTGATTATACACACTTAGTGAGAAACGTGATCCTCATATCGTGAGGTTGTTACACCAGTTATGCACCCTGGACATTAGTTTTTAGGTGCAGTGCTCCACAATATGGTTCGCAGGGTATACTAGAAGTTAAAACACTTTGTGAAGAATTTGCTGTCACAGAGATAAAGATATTATTTTATACATGGCCTGCTGATTTTTGTACAGTGTTTTATAGCTAAATTATTTTGTCATGCACATATAAACATTTATTGCAATTACTTTTCTAAATAGTTTTTCTTTTTCCAACAGTCATTTTAGGCACATTTTTCTACAAATGGGGAAACTCCTTTGCACACCTCAATTTTTCAAGACAGAAAGGTAGCTTTGTACTTTGTTACTGAGAGATTCATATATGGAAATGTTCATTTTAAGAAAAAAGTTGAGTGATTTCAATATAATATTTTCAATTATGCTTTTTATACATTTCCTGAGTGCTGAGGAAACTTTACAAACTAAGTGCGCACTTGTGTTGATGCACTTCAGATTTGTGAGAGGAGAGACCAAAGAGTATTGCCTCTTGGTCTTAGCTTCAGACACTAGATGTTTGCAGTCATTCTGGTCAATTACAGCATGGCGCAGAATTTAAAGAAAAACAAAGCAAAAAAAAACAAAAGAGAAAAAAAACAGTTGTAATTTGAAATTGATGTTAATGTCTAAACATGCTATACTAGTTGGAAAATGGTAACTTCTGTCTTGGGCTTCTTCCATAGATGGAGTATAACTTATTATAAGGAGAATGTAAAATTTGGTTCATGCTTTTAATCGCTAACTGTGATCACAAGAATGGATGTTTGGTGTTTAGAGGTTTTTAATATTTGAAAAAGCATATATATATTCTTGAATCCTACAACTAGCACCTATTGTAATCTTTAGCATGCATGACAAAAAGAGAAATGATGCTGCATGAACAGCTATTAAAATTAATTGTTGTGGTGTGTACCAAATGTTTCTCAACTATTAAGTTGTTATGACACTCTAAACCCATTCACCCCAACCCCACCCCCTCAATTAATGTGTTGATATCCTCGTTTCATTTGCAGACCTCTCTTGCAGGATGCACATGACAGAGATAAGACAGAAACAAGACATAAAGTAACTTTAAATCAATTTGGCAGTGCAGGACTTGAGCATCCTTATAGAACACTGTTTAAAGATTCTGAGAACTCATCCCCACTGTCTGTTGAGGTGATCTTATATAGACCTATCTGGATGAAGGGGAGCTTAAAGACTTGAATGTGGTAAATGTTGCAAGTTAACTTCTGTTGTTATGTAATACTTCTTTTTGAACTCTTTTCCAGATAAAGATTTCTGCAATAATTCTTTTTTAATGCCATTTTTTAATTGGTAGAGCATTAACAAAGAAGATGTTATTATGTTTTTCACAGTCATTTTCTACCGTTGTAACTTTTCATGCTGGTGTTTGTAAAAAGAAAAATAAATCAAACTATTTGTACTAATATAAATAATTGAAGTTATTTTTAAAACATTAAAGGTTTTGTGCTCATTTGCTTATTTGTTTATTTTAAGTTATCGTGATTGGATTAAATACCATTAGGTCAACAATGTATTTAGCTGCTTATTGGTATATTTTAATTAAATGTATAATTGATTTTTATAATTTGATCAGATTTTTGTTATTTTTTGAGGTGAAGTTTTTAATATGTTAAAGTGTCTAGTGCATTAATTGCTATATTGTGTCTACAATATATGGTTCACATTTTCTGAAGGAAAATAAATATTTAAATATTTGTCTGTTAATGATGTTACTTAATGGCAAGATTTCCAATTAGTTTTAACTGTGTATGGAAGGTTGTTGTATTTATTAATAATAGCATTTTTGATTTTCTAAGATATCACCTTAATTTTTATTGTCATTTCACTTATGTTCATTTTTGCATTTTCCTTTCTAATTGCTATGTAACACTTGGATATGTCAATATTTCTAGGGAGTTGGTCTGTGAAGTGCTAGTGAAACGAAAAAGAAAAATCTAATGTTATTTAATTGTTTGCAGCCAACTATTTATAATAGTATACACTAAATATTTGTAATGTGAAATGTTGAATGAAATAAATCTTTAACTGTGATAGAAAATATATGCTTGTGTGATTATTTCCGTAAAGTCTTGGAACATTTAAACTGATAATTATAAAAATTACTATCATGTACTGTAATATAAATCACATGTGTATGAGCAGTCAGTCCAAACATTCACAAGAAAGCAGGTTTACCTATTCATATCTCAACATTTGTTTGATATTGTCAGTGCATACTTTTAGTTCTGTTGTGTAAAACGCAGTGTGTAGCTCACTATCCAATTCAATCCACTTTGTTTATATAGCATTAATTTTTAGCAAAATACAAGGTTTCAAAGTACTGCAGAACAAGATAAAATACACAAATAGATAACACAATAAAGCTGTATAATAAAATGAATACAATAAAATAAAAAGCACTGTCTACAATAAGATTAAAAGAAAGATGTATGTATACACATCAGAAACATAAAATCAACACTCCATGGAGCTGCCAAACAGAAAAGGTGGGTTTTAAGAAGTGTTTTAAAATGAGATAGAGAGAGGCCTGTCTAATGCAGTGACAAATTGTTCCAAAGTTTTGGAGCGTAACAGCGAACGCTGACCTCTCCTGAGCTTGGGTCTGTTTTAGGCACTCAGAGTAGCTGGTCATTGACCTGGAGAGATCAGCAAGAAGTATAGGGTGGGAGCAGTCTAGACAGGTAAGGTGGCAAGGCCATTCAAGGGTTTGAAATAAATAAAGAATTTAAAATTAATCCTAAATGAATCGTGAATTGTGCTCTCATATTTGCTTGTGCCTGTTAAAAGGCGCAGCAGCAGCATTTTGGACCAGTTGGAGACAACTAATAGAGGACCCACTAACCTCAAATAAAGTGCATTACAGTAATCCAAATCACGTGGTCGCTGGGGTGTGAATTACTGTCTCAAAACTGCTGTCTCTGAAGAACTGGTTTGATTTTTGCCAGCTGCTTCTCTTAACTTAAAAGCTGATCACCACAGCTTTAATTTGCTATCAAATTTAAGATCTGCGCCCACTTTTACCCCAGATTTTTTAATAGGGACGCGATACTGTGCCATAACCCAGATCAACTAGGGGAGGCTTTTATCTTTAAATTCAGAAAATTTATGCTGATCCAAGCTTTAAGGTCATGTAGGCACTTTAGCAACGGGAAGTAACAGCGAGTATGTATATTCGTATAGCAGCAAAAAGAACACCATGTTTCCTTGAGAATGGAACCGAGTGGGAGTAGGTAGAGAGAGAATAAAAAGAGGGCTACACAGACTGTGATTCATATGAGAGGAGCAGTGGGGGACACAGAATCAACCAGGCTACAATACAGAACATCCGACGTGATAGATAGGACTTGAACCAGTCCAGTGCTGTGCCACTGATGCCCACCCACTGCTTCAAGCGAGCAATCAGGATTTCATCGCCGACTGTATCAAATGCTGCAGGCCAAATCTAAAAGTATGAGGACAAATACATAATTAGAGTCAGTAGCTAAAAAGATATCATTAAAAACTCTTAAAAGTGCTGATTGTGTGCTGTGCAAATGATTTAAAACTGGATTGAAGATCTCAAGAATTTTGTGTTCATTTAAAAGTCCACAGAGTTCGAGGACAACAATCTTCTCTAAGATTTTAGAGAAGAACAGTAATTTCTAGAAATTGAAATTTGCCAAAACAGTAGGATCCAGATCTGTGTTTTTTAACAAAGGCGTGCAATAACTGCATGATTGACAGGGACCACCTAGAGAGGACAGACAGCTATTAATAATTGTGAGACAAGATGGTCCAATGGTGGGAAACTCCTTAAAAAGTCGGGGTGGGACAGAATCTACGGAGAACCTGAGGGCCTCTCAAATGTCCCACATACTTCCTGACAAAGGGCAGGGTCACAGGCTCAAATGTGTCCAACACAGCAGAACAGGGACAAACACTCAAAGGATCAGAAGCAGGAGGTGAAATAAGTGCTCTAGTAGAAGTGACCTTATCAATGAAGTAGTGAAGAAAAGTTCTCACACACAGTAGGGGAGGACCTCAATCTCCAGTCTGTGGTGCATTCAGAGCAGAGTTGATAAATTTCAAATGTTCACACGAGCAGGGCTGGTTTCTTTGCCACAATGTGGGCGACTGCCCAGGACGCATTCTATGTGAGGACGCACGTGGTGCCCTAAAAAAGAAAGGTTTCTACACCGCCATTTCCATGTGAAGTTAGTGAGTGGTGCTAAATCTCTCATTGTCACGGGCCAATGTGCTGAGAGTCATACAGGCTGTGTGTGTCAGAAGAGGCATGGTGGAGGGGGAAGGGGGATAGATTGATCCCAGGCCACAACACACACTGCTTCCTCCAAATAGTCATCTACGTGACCTCTCACATGTGACTCCGGTTGATTGACGGGCCAACAGACGGTGTTGGCAAAAGGTAATGATGTGGAGTCTTCATCTTCATCATGGATCAAAGTGAAAGACCAAAGAAGCCATGAGGTGCCCAGTTCAGAAAAAGAAGATAAGAAGAAGGGGGGAAACGGGCCAAAGATAAAGGTATGCAGATTCTAAGTGAGTGACGTGAGACAGCAGGCTGTAGGCTATTTATTAGCCTCTCGCTAATATAGTTGCATATTAGCCGTGAAGATGACTGCCATCCATCCATCCATCTTTCCGCTTCATCCGAGGCGTGGACGCGGGCAGCAGCCTCACCAGGGAGGCCCGTGACTTCCCCTCCCAGCTACTGGCCCAGCTTCTTCCGGGGGAACCCTCATGCTCTCAGGCCAGCCGAGAGACACAGTCCCTCCAGTGTGTTCTGGTCTTCTCAGGGCTCCTCCTCCCGGAGTGGACGTGCCTCGAACACCTCACCAGGAGGTGTCCAGGAGGCATCCTCACCAGATGCCCGAGCCACCTTCAACTGGCTCCTCTCGATGCGGAGGAGCAGCGAGCCTCACCAGCCTCGCACGCCGAGCTTCTCACCCTCATTCTAAGGGGAGAGCCCAGCCACGCCGCGAAGGAAGCTCATTTGCCAGGCCTGGGCATCTGCTCTTCGGTCACTACCCAAAGCCGTGACCATAGGTGAGGGTAGGAACGTAGGATTGACCTGGTAATCGAGAGCTTCGCCTCGGCTCAGTTGTCTTTCACCACGACGTGACCGGCGCAGAGTCCGTGATCACTGCAGAAGCCGCACCGATCCGCCGGGGTCAATCTCCCGCTCCATCCTTCCTCACTGCAACAAGACCGAGGATACTTGAACTCCTCCACTTGAGGCAGGATTCGCCCCCGACCGGGAGGCTGGTTCCACTCCTTTCTCCGGCTGAGAACTATGGCTCAGATTTGGAGGTGCTGATTCTCAATCCCAGCTGCTTCATTAATTCTCGGCTGCAGAACTGCTCCAGAGAAAGGTCGCGCCCGATGAAGCCAACCAGGGACCAGATCAATCCGCAAAAAGCAGTGACCCAATCCTGGGAGGCCACCAATCCCAGGCTCCTCAACGCCTGACTGCGCTCAGAAATTCTGTCCATGTGCAGGAACAGAATCGGTGACAGCGGCAGTCTTGGCGGAGTCCAACTCACTGAAACAGGTCCGACTTCATTGCCGGGCAAGGGACCAAGCTCTTGGCACCGGGAGTACAGGACCGGACGGCCCGTGATCAGTGGGTCCGAACCCCATACTTCCCGAGCACTTCACAGTGGCTCTCGAGGATAATGCCTAACGCTTTCTCCAGGTCCACAAAGCACATGTAGACTGGTTGGGCTAACTCCATGCACCTCCAAGACCGTGCTGAGGGTTTAGAGCTATCCAGTTCCACGACCAGGACGGAAACCACACTGCTCCTCCTGGATCTGAGGTGTTCGACAATCTTGGCGGACCCTCCTCCAGACTTCTCGCAGCACCTTCCCAGGAAGCTGAGGAGTGTGATCCCCTGTAGTTGAGTACACCCGGTCCCCTTTGAAGAGGGGGAACCACCACCTGTCTGCTGTGTCCAGAGGCACTGCCCCTGATGTCCACGCCGATGTTGCAGAGACGCACAACCAAGACAGTCCCACAACATCCAGAGCCTTTAGAACCCGATTGACTCATCCACCCCCGCCTGCCAATCGGTGAGCTTTTTGACTACTCAAGCATCTCAGCCCCCGCGAGATAGGCGAGCCCACCACGGGTCCCCAGACTTGCCTCTCACTGAAGACGTGCTGTGGATTGAGGAGGTCTTTGAAGTATTCCTTCCATCGACCCAGGACGCCCTTAGTCGAGGTCAGCAGCAACTCAACCCCACTGATCACAGTGTTGACAGTGCACTGCTTCCCCGCCTGAGCCGCCGGATGGTGGTCCAGAACTGCCGCTCGAAAGTCCTTCCATGGCTTTCCCACCAAACTCTCCTTGGCGCCCAGCTTTTTGTCTTCCACTGCAGGCCGTTCGCTTGGCACGCCGGGTATCTGGGCTGTTGCTTCCAGGAGTCCCACAGGCCAAAAAGGTCCTGTAGGCCTCCTTTCTTCAGCTTTCTGATCGGCATCCCTACCGCCGTGTCCACCAAACGGTTCGTTACCGCCACGCATAGGCAATCGACACCTTTGCTGCCACAGCTCCGGTCAGAGGTTCTCGGCTGCAATGGAGGCAACAACAAGGTCCACTCAGACTCAATGTCCCCACCTCCCGACGCGGAGTGAAGCCTCCGGAGGTGCGAAAGGGAAACTCTTCTGACAGGAGATTCCGCCAGACGCTCCCAGCAACCAAGACAGAACGCTTGGGCTCAGGTTCACCCGCCATCCTCCCCACCATCAAGGCAACTCACCACCAGGTGGTGATCAGTTGACAGCTCCGCCCCTCTCTTCACCCGAAAGGTCTAAACATGTGGCCGCAAGTCCACGACACGACCACAAAGTCGATCATCTATTCAGTGCTGGTGGTGTCCTGGTGCCAAGTGCACATATGGACACCCTATGTTTGAACATGTGTTCATGGTGGACAATCCATGACGCAGCACAGAAGTCCAATAACAAAACACCACCCGGGTTCAGATCGGGGGCCATTCTCCTGCAATCACGCCTCCAGGTCTCACTGTCACTGCTCACTGAGTACTGAAGTCCCCAGAGGACGAGGAAATCCCCAGGTGGAGCACCCTCCAGCACCCTCCAAGGACTCCAAAAGGGTGGGTGCATCTGAAAGGCTGCTCGCGCGTAGGCGCAGACGACAGTCAGGACCCTCCGGGCCCCACCCGGCGCGGTGGCGGGAAGGCCTCGCTCCACCGGGTAAAACCCCAATGTATACAGGCACCAAGCCGGGGGAAATAAATACCCACCCCTGCTCTGGCACCTTCACCAGGCAAACTCCAGGAGTGGTAGAGCATCCAACCTCTCTCAAGGAAACTGTCTGTAGTCGTACACTGTGTGTTGAGGCGAGCCCGGCTATATCTAGCCGGTACCTCTCGACTCCTCGCGCACCAGCGCTCAGGCTCCTTCCTCGGGCCAGAGAGGTGACGCCCACGCCCCAGAGCCAGCGCTTCGCAGCCGGGTCGGACCGCCAGGGTCCTCGCCTCCCACTGCCGCCCAACCTCTCAGCACTCCCGGGCCCCTGTGGGCCCTCCCACGGTGCAAACACAGAAGGGGGGGACCTATGTCACCTGGCTGTGCCCGCCAGGCCCCATGGGGCGCAGGCCTGCCACCAGGCGCTGGCCGACCAGCCTCCCAGGCCTGCTCCAGGGTGGGGCCCCGGTGACCCACGTCCGGGCAAGGGAGACCTGGCTCCGCCAGGTCATCTTCATCAGGGGTTGAGCTGGCGCTTGTCTGGTCCTCACCTAGGACCTGGATTATGGTGACCCTAACAGGAGCATGGCTTCCCGACAACATAGCTCCTGGGATCATTGGAACACGCAGAACCTCCACCACGATAAGGTGGCAGCCCAGGAGGAGAAGATGACTGTATTTGCTTTAGTTTTGCTGAACTATAACCACAGAATTGAGACGCCATGTCATACAACTAATTATGTGGTTGCCCAGAGGGCACCCATTGTTCTTCAAGTTTATTATTTTATTTTCTTCTTCCTGCACGCTTTTTGCAGCCACAAATCCTGTCCTACAAACATGAAAATAATACCCACCAGATGCCACCATTCAGACCAATGGAGCTATACACTTAATAAATCTCTCTACTATTAATACTGTACAAATTATTAAATATTTTGTAAAAATTTTCTCAAATAAGGATGAATGGAAAATCCTCAAATCTCTCAACAGACCCACTACACTTTAAACAACAACTACTCCATACTTTGTCCACAGACTTCATTCAAATTAATACTTATACACAAGATGTGCAACCATAACATGTCCACACCAGCAAAATCTTTACCATTTTTAAACAATTAAACACTAAACTTGAGTATGTTTTTACCCACAGCAAAGCATAATGGGTGTATTGCTCGCTAGAGCGGTGACGCTGAGCCAGAGTGAAAAGAACAGCTAACAAGTCAGTCAAAAATAAAAATACCAGTCTTCCTGGTCGCAAATGCCATGCTACAGACATGATGTCTTGACTTGTAGACTGCGTCGCGACGGATGAAATTTGAGGTGGTGGTCTGGCTGTCCGAAATTTTTATGTTCCAAATTCACCGCGCTGTCGCTTACCTTCTGGCAGTCTTTGAATAAAGCACTACCTCGGCGCGACATGCTGATATGATGTGATATCTGGAACCGCGCACACCGTGGGGTGTGGTGTATAAGGTAGCCCAGGCAGAGTGGCGTGGCTTATTGACAGCAGCTTAATAACGCGTATTCTTCAGCCCGCATCCCGCGACCAGAACCCATCCATTGAAACAAAACAATACATTTTATATTCGACGAAAACATGATGTGAAACACTCAAGTCATTCAAGTCATCGTGGTTCAAGTCAAGCCAAGTCCCGATCTTAAACTTCCAAGTCCGGAGTCAAATCTCATATCATTTTGTCAAGTCAAGTCACAAGTCATAAAAATGCACTGAGACGACTGAGTCCGTCAAGCAGTTCCCAAGTCCCCACATGTCTGCAAATTTCCACAGATGCATTGGGTATTTCACAGAGGTATCCACAATCGCATTCTCAAGAGAAATAATTTTTCTAGTTTTATTTTTCTTCTTCCTGCATGCTTTTTTTGCAGCCTTTCAGGTCCCACAAATCCTGTCCTACAAACATGTAAATAACACACCACCAGATGCCACCATTCAGACAATGTTACTTAATTTACAATCTCTACTTATTAATACTCACACTATTAAATATTTTAAAATTTTCCCACCATGAGGATGAATGGAAGTCTCTCCTGGCCTGAAATGTCATGCTACAGACATGATTCTCCAGCAAAACGTAGGAAAATTGATACCTACGCAGGATGTCATCACTTAAGCTGTCAGCCTTACCGTTTCGTGTTACGATTTTCAGAGCAATTAAAGGTCCCTGTAGCACCCATTAACTCCCATGTTAAAAAGGAGCGATTTTTCTTCAGGCACGCAGACAAACCCGTTCCTTTACCAGACGAATAAAATCCATTTCGTACCGGAAATCGCATTTAAAATACCAGACGATCAGGAAAGCCTCGTATCACGCCTCCGCCGCTGCTTCAGCTAATATTTACAACGTCTAGCCGAAATCTCATCATTTCTCGCCGGAACTCCCTAACTATCGTCGCGTTTCGAGCTGCAGTCTGACACACACGCGCACTTCTAATTGAAGCCCGCAGATGGTGCCTTTACTCGTAAACTCGTGATTGTGTCAGTCTGCGTAGCAGTCTGACACAGCCGTTAGCTGCCCAATACGCGTTTAATATTAAAAGGAGCGATTTTTCTGCAGGCGGCGGCATAAATCGCTTTCTACCAGGCGCAAAGAAATTCTTTCTTCGTGGGCGGAATGACGTAAAATGCCACCCACAGACTGTGAAAGCTCAAGTCGGTGGTTTGATGATAACTACAACGGTTTGGTCTGTACACGACCTTTATCTGGCGTTGCAGTTGTTAACTCTCGGTCAGCTGCCTTCTCCTCTGTCACCTGTGGGACGCTGCGCATTCGTCCCTTCCTCTGGTTAGCACGCCGCTAACGCCACGTGTAAACAAAACCGCGCATGGCACACAGAGTCTGCCAGCTGATTGTAACGAGCTTACTACAAGTTAACCGTGAGTCGTTAACATAAAGACTGGACGAGTCTGCCAGCTGATTGTAACAAGCGACAACGGAGTGACCTAAATGGACATGGTACTGTACAAAAGATCATTCCTTTGTGCATAAGTTTTCACGTTTATACACATGTAAATAATTTTGCATCGTTGGTGGTTCTTGAATGCACCATATATGTGTCGCTCAGCTCAGGAGCAAAACATCAGGTAAACGATATGCGTGTGTGCTGCCCATTGAGCCGTGAGTTATGATGTTTACTTTGTGTTACACTTTGTTGATGTTTGTGTTAATCCATGAGTCTATTTTGATGACTTAGCAGTAGTTTTGTCATCGGTTTGTATATCGTGACAAACAATTAGCCGCTAACGAGTGATTCTGTAGCTAATCGCCAATTTAGCGATAGCCTTGAGAGTTTTATGCCGTTGTGTTGCTAATTTCTGCTGATTATACATTGCATACTGAATGATAATTGATTAGCAGGCGGTGTATGTCACTTTTTATGTTGCATCTAAGCCTGTGATTCGTTCATTATGGTTTCATTGATTAATGCTGACTTTAAATTCATAATTAATCTTGGAGCTGTATTTCATGTTATCTGGTTAGAGATATTTAGTTTCAATATGCCTAAGTTATACTTTTATTTTCTAATCAGGCCTGTATTACAGTTTGTATTGCAGCAACCATACACTTACGCATTGCGACTCAACCTGTTCACACCTAAATGCAGATAAACATTGAACTTTATTGAAGGAGTTCGCCTCTCATTAATGCCACCACTGAACATGCCAACAGTGTCCTGACCTGACACCCCGAAGCGATTGCTGCCACCTAAGATCCCTATACAGTCAATCATTCATACAGTAACGTGACGGGCATTTAGCTTACATAGCTTAACACTTGCCAAGCACGAAACTGTTAACTCGAGCATAGTGTGTTTGTTTGAAGGTACGTGTTTTTATTCTGTTCATGTTGTGATCTGTGCCATCATATCGATGAGAGCAGTACAGCTGAATTTTATCAGTTAAAGGTGCAGTGACAAATATTGCAAATATAGAAAGATTACTCAACTTCTTTTTTCAGGTAATTCACGCTTTCTTAGAACACTGTACAACCACAAAATACTCAAAATATCCTACAATTCTATCTTTTCATACAAATTTCCACAGATGCATCGGCATTTTCGGCAGAGGGACCCCCACCTGCATTCCAAGAGAGCTACAATTTTTCTAGTTTACCCATAGGCAACCTAGTCTAGTTTGTGTTTGGTAACAGAAGTGCAAATTCACACAGACGCCCTGACTGTGGAATGTTTATTGCTATACACTATATGTTAACTTAAATAACTTAATATACATTGACATGGCATTTGTAAGCCACATGTGATATAGTTTTTTAAATCATTTTCTTAGTGTGTTATGCTTAGTTTATAGGATGTTAAGAAATGTTAATAAAATTGGGTAATTAATTGGGAAACTGATGCATGTGTGATGTGAGTGTGATCTAACTTGTATCTTAATTGTAAATTCAGGGGCACTTCTGAAATATTTTGGAGCTGGAGCACCCACTGGCCAAAATGAGGAGTCAGATACTTCCACAGCAGCCCCAGACATGGTCGTGGAGTCTGATGAGGAGCCGTCTACCTCTGCAGCCTTGCAGGATTTCTCAGGTGTGTGTGTGTGTGTGTGTGTGTGTGTGTGTGTGTGTGTGTGTATATGAGTGTGTGTGGGCAGTAGATTGCACTTCACACCTGTTGTTAATGTTAATGCCAGTTGTAAACAGGGTGAAAAACCCAGATTGAAAAATCTGCTACAGTCTGAGCACTGAATTCAGATTATATTAATTATGTTATGTATGCTGTTTCTCTATGTACAAAACTGGTGTGTTATCATAACTGGAACTGTTCAGATGGTAGTAGGATGATGCAAAACAAAACTCATATGTAAAATGCGAAATAGTTTACTGCAGGAATCTTTTTTTATGTAGTTTATTTATGTATTGTTTAGCTTTCTTCAGGGATTTTTCAAGCATGGTTATTAGATCCTGTGATGTTTGTATTTCATGTATTTATCTTGTTTTTTTTCTCTGTTCTTGTATTTAAGATTATATATAATAAAATAATACAAATAATATAATATATTGCTGTGCTGATGGCATTTTTTTGGGGGCAAGGGATGGTTCGCCCAGGGCGTAAATCTAGCCAGAACCACCTGTGCACACGAGGCATATTAAAGTTTAAAAGAACAATATCAGAGAAATGTTTTCTCTTTGCCTCTTTCACGGTGGATTGGTAATGATGCCAACAATCCCTTAGAATTTGAAAAGACACTTGCAGTTTGTCCTTTTTCCACTTTCGCTCAGCTCTTTGACACTCCTGTCTGGCTGTGTGGGTTGTTTCATTCAGCCAGGGTTCTGATTTAACTTTCTGCTGCCTAGTCTTTAAAGGAGCCGCAATGTCTATGGCAGTTTGGCAGGTGTCGAGAAATGAGTGGAGAGCCTCTGTATCCTCATACACAGACTGAATGACACAGTTCTGGCTGAAAACTGCAGAGAAGTGAGCAGCAGTGGAATGGTTAATAACTCGACATCTGCAAGCAGCAACGCGAGGTTTAACTCTGTGACAGCAAACAGCACATGATCAGAGAAGAAAGCGTCACAGACCGCCAGGTTAAGAACAGGCAAACCATAAGATAAAACAAGATCAAGTGTGTGACCACGTTCATGTGTAGGCCCACAGTACAGACTGTACAAGATTAAAAGAGTCAATGATTAAAAAGTCTCGCGCCAAAGGGTTTTCAGGGCAGCACAGATGAATATTACAAACTCCAACAATAAGGCATAATCAGGACCTGGATCAGGACGGTGGCGCTGGAGTGCGGCAGAGGTATGTTGGGACGTCTGATAGAAAAGGGGGCAGGGTTTTTTGTCCAGAATGATCAAAGTATACAAGTTTTTTGGCAGAGATCCTTAGATCTAGCAGCATTTGGCGATCATACACCAGCAGAGTGTTGATGGTTTGTGCAACAAGAAACAGCAGAAACACGGAGCAGCTCACGGCCCGCCTGACACACTGGCACCATCTTACTTCACTACATAGAGTAAAGCACTTCCTAGTCCCCTGAAGACTAGGAAGTATCTACACAGCCGCTCATTAAATACATTTTTAGTTTAAGGCTGATGCACAATACAGAATCACACATTTGCACACATCACTCTTACTAAATTACTGTAAAGACATAAGTGATACCAATTGTTTATTTATCTCTCAGCAAGAAATAAGTGACAGTAATAAGACATTAAGACAGTAATAATGTGCAGTAGAACATTACTGTTCCAGGTGAGAGTCCCCAATGGTTCCCTTAAAAGAAAGACAAAAATAAAAGGGTAATTAATTATCACGGATATAGATGCTGGATTAACAGAATACAGATCTTCTCCATGTTCACTAATATGAACGCAACCATGACACAATTACAAGAAGATAGAGCTTCTTGCCAACATCCACTTAAATGATAAGTATCATTTTGTAAGCAAACAAGCAGTTTTCAGATTGTGTCAGGAAATAAAGGAACTTTCCGCATAGTACAAAACAGTCAGAGGATGCTGTTTTTGCAGTGGAGACTCACGCTTTGAGAGCACTCACACATTAACCACCACTGTAGAGTGGGCTGTCAGGACAAAGTTGTGGTTGATCAGTGACTTTCAGATCTGAAGATAAGCAAGATAAGCTGGAAGGCCAGCATGCTGTCAGTTTTCAGTCCTCCAGAAATCGATCTGCATGGGTTCTGACCAATAATCTTTAGAAATTACCATACCTCATAAACTCAGGGAAGATCAGGATGATCTTCTCTGTAGCTACCTGTCTCTGTCAAACAGTTGGCTGGTTCATGATGAAGGGCCATGACATGGCAGCAGTTGGCAGCAGACGTCAAAACCCTCAAGTCCCGTAGTCCTTGTGGAGGATAAAAACTTGAAGCTTGAAAAGCTTGATTGTTGCTGCATGCAAGTGTCCTTGTTGTTGTTGAGCATGGCAAGCTAAAGTGGTGGTTCAAGCATAGGAAGGATGAGATGGGAACACACTAAGCATGTGAAGCACTGTTGGTAAACAGATCCACCAAGACAAGGCAAGCAGGAAGGACTTTGAACAAATCTATTCATAGCAATAAAGAAGTTATCATGTGTGTTATGATCATATCCTTCAGCTAGATTACATGACAACGAAAGAGAAACTGAGGTGTGAAGAGTCATCCTGAAGAAATCAGAGAAGAGATGACTAAATTTCAGTGTGTATGTTGAAAATCTGATTAAGGGATTAAATTCATCTTGACATTGTACAGCAACACTTTGTTTCACAGAACATGCTAAAAGATCATGGTGACTTATTTTTGATATATATTTTAATGTTACTCTTGGATTTATATTTATTTATAAACTCCTCAGATCTCATTCCAATTGATCATCTGTGGGATGTGCTGGACAAATAAGTCCGATCCATGGAGGCCCCACCTCACCTCTTACAGGACTATACATGCCAGATTAACACAGCACACCTTCACAGGTCTAGTGGAGTCCGTGCTTCAACAGGTCAGGGCTGTTTTGGTGGCAAAAGAGGGTCCAACACAATATTATACAGGTGGTCATAATGTTATGGCTAATTGGTGTACAGTGGTGTCATATGACTATATATGGCTGACTATAACAGTCGTTAAACCACCAGATGGAGCTGTAGGACCAAAATAACCCAATTTGAATGGCACGATTAATGCTGCCTTCAAGTTTTATTCAGTTATAAATGCGTTAAATATGCTTCCCACCCGCTGGGGTTTAGATTTTACGAGCAGCAATGAAAGGCATCTTTAATTCGACTTTCACTTTGGCCAAACAAACGAGACTCCCGAAAGGAACACACACACACACACACACACACACACACACACACACACACACACA
>CM053991.1:0-36183 GCA_028641955.1 Protonibea diacanthus
GACTGCTGCTCTGCTGGACTTCCTGTACAGGTAAACGTTTCCTGTGATGTAGCGCTCCTCCTCCTGCTCCTCCTGGACTCTGTCAGCGGTCACATGTGGGTCCTCCATGTATCTGTGGACCTGTTGGACTCCGACTAGACTCCACAGTCCGTCCTCCTCCATCAGCTGCAGCTCTCTCTCCAGATCCTTCTTGTATCTGTCTGATGATGTCGTTCTGTGATCGCCTCTCGCCATGCACACCAAACCTCCTGCACACACACACACACATGCACACAATCAGAACATCACTTCCTGTCTGTCTGAATGAAGCGACAGGAGAGGCTAACAGTCATGCTAACGGTTGTTAGCTGGTTACCTGGTTTGGCGGCGTTGCAGAGCTCCCTGACGACACTGACCGGAGCGAAACCATCATCCAGAGCACCGACCATGATCACCACATCATACATGTCTGAAACCATAGAAGAAGAACAACAACGCTTGTTTCCATGGACACCAACACATTTACACACATTTGTCTTTTATTTTACTAGCTCCCGATGCTACAGTGACTTCCTGCTTATGTTGTTGATTGCTCTTGATTGGACAGCGTTACAAGTGTTTCCTAGCAACAGGTGTGTGTGTAGCGTACCAGGTGGTGCTGGCAGTGGTTCTGGTCCCAGTAAGGCCAGTTTGAGGTCCTGATAGAGGCCGGTCTGAGCAGCTTGTTCCAGCATGCCTTTACTGCCGTCCACTCCCACAAAGAGCCTGAAGCCCAGTTTGACCAACTACACACACACACACACACACACACACACACACACACACACACATTTAAATAACTACAGTTCCCATCATGCTACAGGGCATGTCAACAGGAAATACAATGTTGGCTTCAGAGTTAGCTGTGAGCTACAACTTAAATTTTTAAGTTCACATGTAATCAGATAGCATCCATTAGCATTAGCTGAATTAGCAGTTAGCTGAATTAGCATGCTAAAGTAGCTAACCACTAATTAACTGCTGCTAACTGAATCTGCCATTAGCATGCTAACAGAACCGGGCTCAGCAGCTGAACCAGATTGGTGCACCGAGGTGATTTACAGACTTTATGATGGAAACATTAATAAGTAGCAGGAGAGCTAAAGCTAAAATAACAAATCTAATAAATATAATAATAGTGTTCCTCTGAGTGAACGTTCATTCTGGATGACATAACAGATTATATCATCAGGAAGTGATGTCACACTGAAGTGCAATGTTTGATAAAAATCATTGGCCACACAGCAACGTACTTCCAGTTGTGCCTCCTTCCTTACCCCTCACACCTCATGTCTCAGTCTGAATATGAGATTCAGTGTGGACATTCATGGTTGCAGAGGATGAACCTTAATCTTTAGTATAATCTGTACCATGCTGCTCTGAACATTTTAACATGGGGACCTCTACAGACATGTGTCTCTACATGATTATGTAACATAAACCAACTGTCTAGTTTCTATTTTAAAGAAGTTTTTGGCTCACCAGTTCAGCAGCCAGTCCAGAACCACAGGCCACGTCCAGAACCTGAACCTCCTCACGGTTTCCAGAGAAGTGATTGTTCAGGAAATCTACGGCGTGATGTATCGCTCTGTAGTTAATCAGCTTTGTATCCTGTTCATGTAACATCAATACAACATTCAGACAACATTCAGACAACCTTATCATACTTAACAGTTACAGTGTTTCTGTAGTGTTGACAGAACGTTCCAAAATAAACATATTATAAATCTGAAGTGAACTAAAAACTCCTGCACTGTCCCTTTAAGAAATATGACACCTGAACAATTCATTACGTGTCTGTAACAACATGAGATGAAGGACGGCACGAACAACAGAAAAGAAAGTCAACAGAAAACATATTAAAGTCCAAGAGGCGTTGTTGTGTCCACTGACCTGATTGTACGTTAGCGCCCACCTGTCGTAAAACATGATCGTCTGCTGTAATTTGTTGCCTTCACAGAATTGAAAGAAATAAACACATCATCGAGGAGTTGCTGCAGTCCGACCTTGATGAGACAAGGCTGACCTGATGGAGGAGAGACAGCACGTGTTCAAACTAACATGAATGTTTGTATCACAGCCCGATCTTCTTCTTCTTCTCTTCTTCTTCATTACTGACGCTCGCATGATGACTGGACTCACCTGTGTGTGAACAGGTTCAGGTAGATCAACTGTAGAGAGTGTGTTGTTGGAGGGAGGACTGATGGTGGAAACAGGTTTATAAAGGAAGGGTGAATCTGTCAGTCTTGCCTGTCTGGTGTAACCCGCTTCAGGTGTCTCACTTAGGTAATGTTCCCCGAGTTGGTTGATCTGGAAAAGAGTGAAAAGAGTCGTTGAATACTTCGTCTAAAAGCTTTATTTTACAGAGCTCTGGAGATCACACAACAGAAAACACGTCTGTTACAGCAAAGCGCCCAGTGAGATCTGAATAACACTTTGTTTATTTGATCAAATATTCAGTTCAGTCCGCCCCCTTTACGTCACATCCCTCCCCGTTACATCCTTCCATTAATGTCACTTCCCATCTCTTCCACCCTGGTCTTAATACCTTATAAGGATCAGAAAAACATGTTTATTAGACGTCTAAGTTAACAATTACTAACAATTATGTTCCAGACGTTTAAGTTGTATCTGTTATGTTCCCAGGGTGTTATTGTATCTATTCCCTTTCTCTGAGTGCGATTCCTGTAACTCACCCTAACGTTCACAAAGCATGTCCTCCTTTAACCTTAGGGGTGGCGTGATTGACTGTCTCTATTTAACCCCAATTTTACAAATCAAACAAAGAAAGATATAATTCATCGTCATATGTAATATTTATTTTCAAGTGACACAAGTGCGACTCTGGACAGCGACATACAGTAATAAATAATGAATCAAATAAATAATAAAAGTCAAAGCAAAGTAAAATTGACATTCAACTCAGAATTATAAATAAAAAGTACTTTATAATAATAATAACAAGTTATTGGCTGACTTGATTCAGTGAAGGCCTGCCCTACCCTGCCTGTGATTGGCTGACATTCTTGCCCTCAGCTTGACCAATCTCAGTCCTCCTCATGGCCCAAACCCAACCAACTCGAACCCTCGAAGGCAAGAGTACTGGCCAATTAGAGACAGGTAGGATGTCAGCAGCTGAGTAGAAACAAAGTCAGAAAAGAGTTGGTCAAATGTAATCTGAATAAAACTCAATGATGTGTCGGTTCCACTTAGGACAATGGAGAATGGGTCTGCAGTCTATCAAGGTGGGCCTCACCGTCAATCGTACTCTCTGTTCTGTTCTTCATTAGTTCTCAGTGACAGGAGCGTTTCAAGTAAACATGGATAAACATTCATGAAACCCCAAAAAATGAATTGTGGTCTTCAGTTTTAGGTCAACCCTTTTAACGATGCTGACCTTCATCTGATGACTCAGAGACAAGTCCCTCCAGGTATGCAAGTTTAGATCTCATGTTGGGATTCTCTCTTCACCTTTGACCTTCGGCGTGTTGATTGACCTTTTCTTTGCAAGAAAATAAAACCTTGTGTCGACGGCCCAGAAGTCTCTATTTCATTCTTCACCAGCAACGGAGAAATTTTCTACAACAATTGTCGGGTTAGTTTCACCTGTGTCTTGATGTTGTGCCTTTGTTGGCTTTAGGGTCACTTTGTTGTCATATGATATGTCAGCGCTTGTCTTTCTGGATTTCACCTTTCCTTTTGTTTTACCCTGTGAGTTTGTTATTGAATTCTTTTTGGAATGGTACAAACCTTCGCCTACTGTAAGCGTTGATTTTATTAAACAAGGTGAGCTGCAGACTGGACAGGAATCGGGGCATGCCCTAAGAGATGACCCATCCAGCAGCCGAGAGGATGATGAGACAGGTGCAAGCGATGACGTGGGCGCTGCTGTCCTCTCTTGGACACTGTGACTGGGGAAGTTACAAGAAATAGCAGTGAGGCTGAAAATGTGTTGACAGATAAAGAGAAATGAGTTCTTGGAAAAAAAGGAGGAAGTCAGAAAGTGGGTTCATCGTTTCACAATTTGTGATCTATCGGTTGGGCGTTGATTCACTTTCAGCACAACACAGAAGATGAAGGATGGCGGTCTGGGGCCAGAGGAATTCGTCTGGGTCTTTGTGGTGTTCACGTTCCTGCTGACAGGTAAGACTGAAGCAGGATTCATCGTGTTCTTCATGTTTCATGTTCTTCGTGAGAAAACTGCCCGATGAAACAAATCAGATCAACTCAAATTTAAATTCAGGACTTTGTTTTTCTTTATTCACATTAACGTGTCCTCATCGTCTCACAAGTCTCTTACTGAACATTAATTATATCAGACTTTTTTACGTTTTTATTTATTTT
This sequence comes from Protonibea diacanthus, assembly GCA_028641955.1. NCBI lineage: Eukaryota > Metazoa > Chordata > Actinopteri > Sciaenidae > Protonibea > Protonibea diacanthus. Next base: position 4,363 of record CM053991.1, read on the forward strand.
ATTTTACGATGCATTTCTACACTCATTTTTAATAACAAAATTTTGACGTTTGTTGAACTGCGATTACAAAAGAATCTGAATGTCATTTCAGAAACAAAGAAAAATATTATGTAAATAAATAGTATAGTAATTGACTGATGACTGTACAAAAATGTTTCTGTTGGCAGAATATTTAAAATACTTTTATAATGTCTCATTTAGCGTTTAGTAGATAAACAATTAAAGGATTTGAATGTAAAAAAGTTACACTGATGTGAAACTGATTAGATTATCATCAAACCCAGAGAAAAATGTTTGTATCAACATAAACATTTCTATAATGAACCACATATTTAGACAGACAGACAGTCAGACATGATGTATGTCTGACTATAAAAGCACGAGCTGCTGGTTGTGTCCGTGTTTATTTTCACCGTGTGGTTGCTGACTGGCACTTCAGTCCTTCCTTCCGTAAAACGCAAACCAACCAGGGCCTCGTAGCACAAGTTGCGTGCATACAAAAAGTGGCGTCGTCTTTTTCCACGCTCACGTTCAGATGTATCAATCCTGAAATGGCCAGTGAAATGTGCGGTGCCCACGCCAACTTCGTAACAGGCGTGCGCACGTTTCTACAGCTGTTGTTCCTTTGGCGACACTTAGAGGTGATGCTGAAACTGTTAATAATGTGAAAACAAGCAGTCAGAGTGCCGTGCACATCAGAGTGACGTGCACATCAGAGTGCCGTGCACATCAGAGCATAACTACAGGAACATTTTTCTCAGCAGGCGCTGAGAAAAAAGCTCTGTGCTGCAGCAACTGCAACTCGCTACACTGATTAAAAAATATATACCAAGCAGCGGCAGCTCTGCAGCGGCAATATTGTTACATGCAGCGTGACACCTGCGTTATTCCGCAGAAGCCACCCAGAAAATACACTGATACAAGTGAAGCATATGCACGGCCTCACGTGCGGTATGCGCATGTAAACCAGCGCTTGTCTCTCTGTGTTCGAGTATTCATGTCAGTAAAGCGAGTAAAGTTGGAAACATCAGCGTGGCGCGCCTGCATCCATCCATTCTGTGTGGTTCGTGAGTGGTGTGTTTGTATTCTGCCTTCATCTCCACTCCGGTGATCTCCACCTTGAGATCTGACCATTTCTTTTTAACCTGTGTGTGCGCTGCTCGGATCCCACAGCATTTACAGCCTCACACACACGCTCCCACTCCCGTCTTTTTTGCGTCACATGTATTCCTGTTTACGAGGCACAAACACATAACAAACAAAACCTCCCTGCCGCGTCTCCACTTCATTCACTAAGCTCTGTCTCGAACTCTGTGAAATTCATTTTCTTTCCTTTGTTCATCAGCGTGATCTGATCGGACAGAGGTGAATCTCAGGTCCAGGGCCTATTTAAATTGATTTGCATATTTAAATAGCAAATCAACAGGGAGGAGTTGGATCCATGCGTACGCACACTTTGATACATCTGATTTTTTTTGTGCGTACGACAGTTTCCGGGTTTAGGCGTATGCCAAGTTCCACGTGGAAATCCACCTAAGTATTCGTACATAGGGCCCCTGATGTCTGTCTATTTGTGGACCGCTGGCCTATCTTAAGTCCAAACTAGTGTCCATGAGAAAAGACCACAAGCGACAAACAACAGGGCTGTAAATGTACCCAGACTTCAGTTACAGACAGAGATCACAGACACTGAACTGTTTTATTAATCTGCTGTTTGTATCCAGGGCACTGTAGGTCAACATGTGAAGTATCCACCTCGTGCTGTGAAGGCTGGCCGTCACCCTCCCCTGCACCTTTGAGCCAATAAAGTCCTACGAACTGGAGCCCGAGAAAGAAGTTTTAACAAAGATCGTGAGAAGTCGCTGGTGTCAGAACCGTCTGATTTGTCATGGCTCAACCCCCCGTCCGGTATGCGACAGTGATTCAACAAACAACGACCTAGTTACAAATACCTCGGAGATTAAGGCGGGGAGACTGCATTACAGATCACAGATATACAGAGGAAGACAGCAAGGCGTTCGATTCAGAATGGAAGCTGAGCACAATGGAGGACATTATACTGGGCGATCAGAATTGGAAGTCACTGTCACTGGTAAAGAGCATCATATCATATTAATATTTGTGTGACTGTTGATTGTAGGAGCAAGGTTGTATTTAGGTCGCATGCCTGTGCGGCTCAGTCACCCGGTGGGAGGGTGTGTGTGTGTGTGTGTGGGTTTGTGTAGAAATGGGTGTTTGTGTCGTCCGCAGGGCATAGCAGTAGTAATTTAAATTACTATTGCCTGCTGTTTGTAGTTTTTGTTTGCTATATAGGGGTGGGGTGCTGTGATTTTCTGTTGACTACAATGTTGGTGTTGATGGCGGAGGTGTTGTGTTGGTGTTGATGTTGGTGTTGGTAGTGGTGTTGATGTTGGTGTTGTGTGTTGATGGTGGTGTTGGTGTTAATGTTGAGTGTTGATGATGGTGTTGATCTTGGTGTTGTGTGTTGATGGTGGTGTTGGTGTTAATGTTGGTATTAATTATCGATGCGGTGTTGAGTGTTGATGGTGGTGTTGGTGTCGATGGTGGTGTTAGCGGAGTGTTGATGGTGGTGTTAGTATTGATGTTGGTGTTGGTATTGATGTTGATGATGGTGTTTGTGTTGGTGTTGAGCGGTGTTGATGGTGGTGTTGGTGTTGATGATGGTGTTAGTGTTGATGGTGGTGGTGTTATTGATGAATTATTGGTGTTGATGATGGTGTTGAGTGTTGATGGTGGTGTTGGCGAATTGTTGATGGTGTTAGTGTTGATGGTGGTGTTGATGATGGTGTTGGTGTTGATGATGGTGTTAGTGTTGATGGTGGTGTTTGTGTTGGTGGTGAGGTGTTGGTTATTTAGGCGTTGATGGTAGTGTGATGTTGATGATGGGTGTTGATGGTGGTGGTGGTGTTGGTTGTTGGTGTTGATGAGGTGGTGTTGATGTTGATGATGGTGTTAGTGTTTGATGGTGTGGTTTGTGTTGGTGGTGGTGTTGGTTGTTGGTGTTGGTGTTGGTGTTGATGTTGATGATGGTGTGATGGTGGTGTTGGTGTTGAGTTGGTGTTTGATGGTGGTGGTGGTGTGTTGGTTGTTGGCGTTGATGGTAGTGTTGATGTTGATGATGGTGTTGATGGTGGTGGTGGTGTTGGTTGTTGGTGTTGATGGTGGTGTTGACAGTGTGATGATGGTGTTAGTGTTGATGGTGGTGTTTGTGTTGGTGGTGGTGTTGGTTGGTTGGTGTTGATGGGTGGTGTTGGTAGTGATGATGGTGTGATGGTGGGTGTGGTGTGATTGAGTGATGGTGGTGGTGGTGTTGGTTGTTGGTGTTGATGGTGGTGTTGATGTTGATGATGGTGTTGATGGTGGTGTTGGTGTGAGTTAGGTATTGATGGTGGTGTTGGTGTTGATGTTGGTGTTGATCTGTGATGGGTGGTGTTTGTGTTGGTGTTAATGTTGGTGTTGATGCTGGTGTTGGCCGGTGGTGTTGGTGGTGGTGTTGGTGTTGATGATGGTGTTAGTGTTGATGGTGGTGTTTGTGTTGGTGTTGATGGTGGTGTTGGTGTGATGATGGTGTTAGTGTTGATGGTGGTGTTTGTGTTGGTGTTGATGGTGGTGTTGATGTTGCGCGTTGGTGTAGAGTCAGTCTGACCTGCTCTGTGTGAATGGGTCAGTGAAACTTCATAAATAAGATGTAGTTTGATGTTTTGTGGATGTTCACTTTGTTGTTATGCAAATCCAATAATAATTAAACTTTCGATGTATTTCAGACGTGTTCAGGTGAACGTGCGGCTCACAGGAGACTTCAGAGCAGGTGAGCTGTCACTCGCCCTCACTGCTCGCTGCCTTTCCACCAACTGGAGGTCACCTGGTTGAAAGATGGCGCCCTCTCAGAGAGACTAGCCCACCCTTCAGCTCAGCTCTCTGACTGCAAGTTGGAACTACACCTGTGGTTGAAGATGGTGGCAACAGGCATTCTCTGCGTACAGGCTGCGTGGAGCCTGAAGATGAAGAATCCGGTTTGATCATTTATGTTTATAGGGTTTATCTGTAACAATCAGAATAAGAAACTCAAATTTTATTTATGAGTTCAAAACATAAAAACAACCTGAGAGAGGTTGATAAATTGTAATCCACAGCTTCCTCCTTTCGATGTCCTCTTCGCTCTCTCTCCATAGAAGCTGCTGAGCCGTCAACAAACGGCCTCACTATAACTACTTTATTACTTCACTGTCACATCATAACTTTATAAATCACAGAGGTGGTGAACGGCCGGAGGACATCAGAGGAAAACCAAACATTTTCTCCATAAGAATATGATCCAGTTTCACCAAAATCAGGTAAATAGTTGGTGGTGTGACTTAGTGCCGTAAGCGTTACGTGCTTCTCCACGACCGGGCCCAAAGTTACATAGTGTGAGAACAGAGCGTCTGAATGACAGAGACACATTACTGATCACAGGTCAGTGGATCAACAGGATGATCATATGACCTCATTTCAGTAATAAATTGTTTTACAGAAAAGAAACGTGACTGTGAACTGATCCATCGGTGTAGTGTTTGGTCTCTCCTGCTGGCTCAAATCATTCTCATCGTAATTAAGTCTTCATCATTTAAAGAGTGCGTTGGTGCTGACTATAACTGACTGAGTGTTAATGACGTGTTGAATCACACACACTGGATATCCATCATATTTTGACATGTCCAGTACTTCGGGTCTGACTTTCTTTATTTTAATGTTTCGTTTTGATGCCAATTTAACAGAAGTGGACTGCAGCACATAGAGCTCAGAGAGGCTGTGGGAGGTGACGTGGAAAAAAAGGTGACAAACACTTCATGTTTATTTTAAGAGTGACTCGATGAGCTGCATTAACCAACAACAATCTGATCTGTAACATGCCTGATATTCAAATAGTTCATACCTTATTACATATACATATATTCCTGTCTCCATGTTTGTTTTATTATGTTCATGCTGATCTGTAGTTTTTGTTGGATGGAATAAACCTGTGTCATGTGTGTGTGTGTGTGTGTGTGTGTGTCTTGTCATCTTCGTGTCTTCCTGCAGGCATCCTGTCTACAGTAACGTCCTGTCAACTCTCCAGCAGAGGCGGCAACCGACAGAGGGTAAAGCCAAGCTGTGGAGGAAGTCAGCTACGCCTCCCGGTCAGTTCAAACATAAGAACCACAGCAGGTACCTTGCCTCTGTATGTACCTGTAAACACCTATATGTGTGTGCTTCCTGTTAAGCATGCCTCTGTGTGTGTGTGTGTACCTGATAGCGCCTGTGTGTGTGTGTGTGTGTGTGTGTGTGTACCTGTTAAACGCCTGTGTGTGGTGTACCTGTTATACACCTGTGTGTACCTGTTGAACACCTGTGTGTGTATTTACCTGTTAAACACGTGTGTGTGTGTGTGTGTGTGTGTGTGTGTGTGTACCTGTTAAACACCTGTGTGTGTGTGTACCTGTTAAACACCTGTGTGTGTGTGTACCTGTTAAACACCTGTGTGTGTGTGTACCTGTTAGAAGCACCTGTGTGTGTATACTGTTAAACACCTGTGTGTGTGTGTACCTGTTAAACACCTGTGTGTGTATGTACCTGTTAAACACCTGTGTGTGTGTGTGTGTTCTTTCTTCAGACGAGCGGAGGAAGAAGTTGACTCCATCGTCTACAGTTCAGTGGCCGTCAGAAGATGAGGTCACATGTTGTAACGAAGTGACATGCAGTGTTTATCTGTCATTAGCATCCTAGTACCAACGTTCAGCTCACAGTGTGAATGGTTCATGGCCTTTGCTTGATCATGTGACGCTATTCTAGAGCTATGCTACTACTGTAGCTCTACCGCAGGCTCAGCAGCCATCACCATGGGACCTTACTCCCTGTAACACTGTCAGGGCTGAATGATACAAAACACCTTTCATAGTTTGAGCTCTCTGATTGGATGATTGTTGTTATGAATAGTATTTATTGTTTGATGATAAAATGACTGAGGTTTGAGGTAGCATGTCAATAAAGATTAATTCAAATGAAGTCACTGAGTCGTGGTGTGTGGACAGGCGACAGGAAACGTTCAGGAATTTACGATGAAACAAGAAAAAAAAAAAGAGGAAGTGAGTTTGTTTCAACATGCTGAAGCTCTGATTCCTCTTTTCCTTCTACCACAGATGAAACAAATCAAATCTTTAGTCAAATCTTCCAACTTAATGAGTCAAATCATGAGTCACATGACCTTGTCTTCTTTAATGTGGAAGAGAGTTTGTGCGCTGGTAATCAGTTAACTGACGCAGAGCTGACTGTCCATCTGCAGCTAAATGTGGAATACACACACACACACACACACACACACACATGACTGGTGAGCTCAGCACTGACATTTAAAATAATACAAACGTGAAACCAGACAAAAACAAATGTCACATTTCATCAGGACAAACCTTAAAGTTCATCTGAACATAAAATATTCATTTAATCTGTTATTATTTTCATATTTACACAGTCTTTAATTCAACTGTAACATCAATTAAATTAAATTAAATGTATTGTATTTTGTTAAATTATTTTGGTAGTCGAGTCGAGCTTCACTTCCGGCGTGAGAGGTCACGTTACCGGTTGAAGATGGCGGCGCCCGCCGAGTTGTTTTGCTGGGAAGGAGACTGGGGCTTACCGTCCGTCGACACCGACTGTCTGGTGGTTCTGGTGGTGTCCGTCCACACCGGACCGCGGGAACCGGTGCGCCCAGTCCGTCTGTCCGGTCAGTCACGCGCAGAAACCCGCGTTAAATGACGGGAACGGCTCTTATGTTAGCGTTGGCATGCTAACGACAAACGGACCTCCAGACAACACGAGGACATTTTTTCCCGGGTAAATGGTATGCACCTGATCTATGATGATGACCGGATAAGCTGACAGACTGATCCAGTCAGTGTATCGATCAACCGAACAATCGATTCATTGCTGTGATGACGTTCAAACTTTGTGACGTCTGGGAACGTGACGTGTATTACGTAAACTGACGTAATAAGTCGACTTGTCTGGGACATCCATTGTCGAGCTGTTGATAGTCAAGGTCATGACAGGTTACTGAGACGCTGACGTGTGTGTGTGTGTGTGTGTGTGTGTGTGTGTGTGTGTGTGTGTGTGTGTGTGTGTGTGTGTGTCCGTCCAGCTCCGCAGATGGCGTTGTCTGGGCGTTCTGTGTGTGTGTTCTGATGACAGAACCTTCTCCTCTTCATGGTTCCTGTTCAGACCAGAACTAAACCCAGAACAGCTCCAGAGTTCAGAGTTCAGTGTCAGGCTGCTCCAGAGACCAGGGCCAGAACCTGTCTACATCACACACATCAGCTGTGATGCTGTTTTGGTCTGTTCTCGACCAGGAGCATTCCAGGAATGTTCCATGAGTGTTCCAGGAATGTTCCATGAGTGTTCCAGGAGCATGCAAAAGTTTTACAATGTGTGTGTGTTAATTGCAGAATGTTCCAGAGCTAGAGTGGAGAAACGTAATGTATGTCAGACACACTCTGCATTTATGTAGAGTTTATAGGTTTATTTACAGTTTATAGGTTTATTTACAGTTTATAGGTTTATTTACAGTTTATAGGTTTTTATGTACAGTTTATAGAGTTTATTTACAGTTTATAGGTTTATTTACAGTTTATAGGTTTATGTACAGTTTATAGGTTTATGTACAGTTTTATAGGTTTATTTACAGTTTATAGAGTTTTATGTACAGTTTATTAGGTTTATTTACAGTTTATAGGTTTATGTACAGTTTATGGGTTTTATGTACAGTTTATAGGTTTTATTTACAGTTTATAGGTTTTATGTACAGTTTATAGGTTTATGTACAGTTTATGAGTTTATGTACAGTTTATAGGTTTATGTACAGTTTATAGGTTTTATTTACAGTTTATGGGATTTTATGTACAGTTTATAGGTTTATTTACAGTTTATAGGTTTATGTACAGTTTATAGAGTTTATGTACAGTTTATAGGTTTTATTTACAGTTTATAGGTTTATGTACAGTTTATAGGTTTATGTACAGTTTATGAGTTTATGTACAGTTTATAGGTTTATGTACCCAGTTTATAGGTTTATTTACAGTTTATAGGTTTATGTACAGTTTATAGGTTTATTTGCAGTTTATAGGTTTATGTACAGTTTATAGGTTTATTTACAGTTTATAGGTTTATGTACAGTTTATAGGTTTATTTACAGTTTATAGGTTTATGTACAGTTTATAGGTTTATGTACAGTTTATAGGTTTATTTACAGTTTATAGGTTTATGTACAGTTTATAGGTTTTATGTACGGTTTATAGGTTATGTACAGTTTATAGGTTTATGTACAGTTTGCCAGGTTTATTTACAGTTTATAGGTTTTATGTACAGTTTATAGGTTTATTTACAGTTTTATATAGGTTTATGTACAGTTTATAGGTTTATTTACAGTTTATAGGTTTATGTACAGTTTATAGAGTTTGTTACAGTTTATGGTTTATGTACAGTTTATAGGTTTATGTACAGTTTATAGGTTTTATTTACAGTTTATAGAGTTTATTTACAGTTTATAGGTTTATTTACAGTTTATAGGTTTATGTACAGTTTATAGGTTTATGTACAGTTATAGGTTTTTGTTACAGTTTTTAGGTTTATGTACAGTTTATAGGTTTATGTACAGTTTATGAGTTTTATTTACAGTTTATAGGTTTATGTACAGTTTATAGGTTTATTTACAGTTTATAGGTTTATGTACAGTTTATAGGTTTATGTACATTATAGATTTATTTACAGTTTATAGGTTTATGTACAGTTTATAGGTTTTATGTACAGTTTATAGGTTTATTTACAGTTTATAGGTTTATGTACAGTTTATAGGTTTATTTACAGTTTATAGGTTTATGCTTACAGTTTATAGGTTTATGTACAGTTTATAGGTTTATTTACAGTTTTATAGGTTTTTATTTACAGTTTTATAGGTTTATGTACAGTTTATAGGTTTATTTACAGTTTATAGGTTTATGTACAGTTTATAGGTTTATTTACAGTTGCAGGTTTATGTACAGTTTATGGAGGTTTATGTACAGTTTATAGGTTTATTTACAGTTTATAGGTTTATTTACAGTTTATAGGTTTTATGTACAGTTTATAGGTTTATTTACAGTTTATAGGTTTATGTACAGTTTATAGGATTTATTACAGTTTATAGGTTTATTTACAGTTTATAGGTTTATGTACAGTTTATAGAGTTTATTTTACAGTTTATAGGTTTATGTACAGTTTATAGGTTTATTTACAGTTTATAGGTTTATGTACAGTTTATAGGTTTATTTACAGTTTATAGAGTTTATTTACAGTTTTATAGGTTTATTTACAGTTTTATAGGTTTATGTACAGTTTATAGAGTTTATTTACAGTTTATATAGGTTTATGTACAGTTTGTAGAGTTTTATTTACAGTTTATAGGTTTATGTAGTTTATAGGTTTATTTACAGTTTATAGGTTTGTTACAGTTTTTAGGTTTTATGTATATGTACAGTTTATAGGTTTATGTACAGTTTATAGGTTTATTTACAGTTATAGTTTTATGTACAGTTTATAGGTTTATTACGATTTATAGGTTTATGTACAGTTTATAGGTTTTTATTTACAGTTTATAGGTTTATTTACAGTTTATAGGTTTTATGTACAGTTTTATAGGTTTATTTACAGTTTATAGGTTTATGTACAGTTTATAGGTTTATTTACAGTTTATAGGTTTATTTACAGTTTATAGGTTTATGTACAGTTTATAGGTTTTATGTACAGTTTATAGGTTTATTTACAGTTTATGGGTTTATGTACAGTTTATAGGTTTATTTACAGTTTATAGGTTATGTACAGTTTATAGGTTTATTTACAGTTTATAGGTTTATGTACAGTTTATAGGTTTATTTACAGTTTATAGGTTTTATTTACAGTTTTATGAGTTTATGTACAGTTTATATGGGGTTTGCCTGCGTGTCTACATTTACTGAGAATGTCGCAAATGTTCAACACAGTTTAGACTTATTAATAATATAATCACATCCTGAAACGTATGTAAATACAAATATAAATACATTCAATAATATCTATTATTTATATATATTGTTTACATATGTATGTATACATTAATATAAATACATATACATACTAATATAAATATCAGAAGAGTTTCAGACGTCTGATCAGTTTTTATGTCACAGGAAGTTTAAAAGAGTTTCACCAGAAGCTGTCGATCATTAAACTATCTGAACCAAAATAAAACACTGAAACAACGTTTGATGCAGAATATTTAACAGTTACAGCCTGCTGTGATGTCACGCCATGTTTTATTAATTAGCTCTGGTGACCATGGATCAGCTGATTTTCCGTCTGTCGTGTCATGAAGGCTCGTCTTGTTTCTGTTTGTGACCACCCACAATGCACTGGTGCAGCAGACAGACGTGTTCCATGACTGATGTAGTCCTGATAGTGTGCAGACAGACAGCCTGCAGACGCACTCAGGGCTCACGGCGCAGCTGATTAACCCTGACAGCTGAAACATGTTTGCGTGGAGCTACAACTGAGCACGCTCAGTAGCAGCAGTAGCAGCAGCAGTGCAGTCTGGGTAACTGTGGAGCGGTTGGAAAAGTGTGTCGAAGCAGCATTTTTCCAAACCACAAACAGAACCTGAAAAAAACCTGCTGGAAACCTCCAAAGACTGAGACTGAGTCACCAAGACCAAGACCTGGACCCGAGGACCGGAGCAGACAGGCCGGACTGTCTGTTGGTTGTTAAGGATTCTGGCTCCAGATGTCCTCTGATCTCCTTTAACAGCTGGCCCTGGATTTCAGTCTGACCTGTCTTCGTACGTCCTCTGTCCACGCATTCATTCATAAACTCAGACGGAAAATGTGAGAGGTCATGTGACATCCAGCAGCTGCCACTGTGATTGGACGCTGTGACACCTGAAGTTTGTTCATATTTCTAAATCTGACTGATGAGGACACACAGTGTTAAACAGACTGTGTGTGTGTCACTGTGACAGTGACACACACACTCTCCACCTCTCTCTCTCAGTGGAACAAACGTCTTCACTCTGGTTTTATGAGGAAAGTCTCATTGGTGTTTCTGGTTGTAAAAGTTGAATGAAGCTTTTCTTCCAGACGTCTGAGTCAGAGAAATATTCCCACTGAGACACACACACACACACACACACACACACACACACACACACACACTCACGGCAGCTGGCACTGTGAGCTAGCATCAGCAACAGCAACAGAACCTCTGAACCAGCGAGTGTCAGTCTAACAGTGAACTGTAACCAGAACCTCTGAACCAGCAGTGTCAGTCTAACGAGTAGACACATTAAACAGAACCTCTGAACCAGCAGTGTCAGTCAACAGTGGACACAGTAACAGAACCTCTGAACCCGGCAGTGTCCAGTCTGACAGTGGACACAGTAACAGTTTCTCTGAACCAGCAGTGTCAGTCTAACAGTGAACACAGCAACTAGAACCTCTGAACCAGCAGTGTCCAGTCTAACAGTGAACACAGAAACAGAACCTCTGAACCAGCAGTGTCAGTCTAACAGTGAACACGGTAACAGAACCTCTGAACCAGCGGTGTGGCACTGATCTTGGTTCCTGTCAGAACACGTGCAGCGGCATTCTGGATTGGCTGCAGAGTCCTCAGAGACTTATTTGGGCAGCCTGATAACAAGAGTTACAATAGTCAGCCTAAATAACAAATGCATGGACTAGTTTTCTGCGTCCGGCGAGACCACGTCGTCTGATTTTGTCAATGTTGCGTAAATTGGAAGAATGCAGTCCGCCGGAAATTTGTTTTATGTGACGTTAAGGACAGATCCTGATCAAAACAACTCCAAGATTCTTTCACGGTGGAGCTGGAAGCCCAGTGATCCCATCTAAGGTAACCAAGTCTCGGAAGAGAGTTTCTGGTGTTTAGGTCAATTACAAGAACTTCAGTTTTGTCTGAATTTAACATCAGAGAATTGTAGGTCATCCAACTTTTTATATCCTTAAGGCATGCTTGGAGTTTAGTTAACTGGTTGGTTTCATCAGGCTTGATCGACAACTATAATTGGGTGTCGTCACCATATCAATGAAAATTAATGGAGTGATTCCTAATAATATTCCCTAGAGGAAGCATATATAAACTGAATAGAAGTGGTCTAGTACAGAACCTTGTGGGCCGTGACAAACTTTGGTGTGCATGGAGGATTCATCATTGGCGTGAACAGAGCTGAAGGTCGATCTAGAAATATGACTTAAACCAGCTTAGGGCGGTTCCTTTGATACCAACTTGATGCTCCATATTATGTTGTTGATTGGTTGTTGACATGTTTGTTGATCTATTTGTTGAGTGGTTGTTAACATGGTGTTGGTTGTTGATTGGTTGTTTTGTTGTCTGTCTTCAGGCCTATGCTCAGTTTGCTGGAGCTCCTCTCAAGCTGAAGAAGATCTCAAACCGTGGAGGAATCCAGTGGTAGTGTCGATGTGTCTGAAACACATGGAAAGTTGTCTGTCTCTCTCTCTCTCACACACACACACACACACACACACACACACACACACACACACAAATCAAATCAAATTTTATTTGTACAGTCCAAAGTCTGCAAACACATTTTGCCTCAGAGGGCTTTCTGTACAGGGAGTGACACCCTCTATCCTTAGACCCTCGGTTCGAGTGAGGAAAAACTTGCCCACAAGGGTGGGGAGTAGTTTTCAGTAAAGGGAGATGTGACTGCATCTTCAACCATTACCGTGCCTGACTAGGCATAACCCAGAGAGAGACAGAGACAGAGACAGAAGGAGAGTGGCAGTCTAGTCCTATGGCAGCATAACTAGGGATGACCTGAGCCAGCATTAACTATAGAAGCTCTATCAAAAGGAAGTCTTAAGTCTACTCTTGAAAGTGTTGTTGACTGTGTCTGCCTCCTGAACCCAGAATGGTAGTTTGTTCCACAGAAGAGGGCTTGATGGCTGAAGCTCTGGCCCAGACTCATGTTGTTTGTTTCTGCTCTCATAGGTTCTTCCTGCTCCTGAGGACCAATCAGAAAGAGACGCTGTCCAGGCCCTCTGACATCATCATCCACCTCAGGAAACAGGTAACCACCTCCTTCCCAGCATGCACTAGGGCTGATAAACTGCATGATAGTTAAAAACATGAAAGAAACGTGTGTGTGTGTGTGTGTGTGTGTGTGTGTGTGTGTTTGTGTTGACTGTAAACTCTGGTTTCCCAGCAGGAAGCAGCAGCACAATTTTATTCAACAGAGTATAAACTCTCAGGAACGCTCAGAGAACACTCAGGAACGCTCAGAAGTCTCAGTTTCCCTCCTGCTTGTCCTGTCTTGGTGTTTTCTCTGTGACATCATCACGGACTGGTTCAGTTCTGGTGTTTGTGGACCTTCTGAGCGCTTTGTGCTCATTGTCTCAATGATGAATGCACGCTGCCATCTTGGCTTCTTCTTCCACCTCTGGCTCTGTCCAAATATGGTCGCTTCTGGCTCCAAAAAAAACAATATGGCGCCATCCGTAATATCAAACTGGTCCGTCTCTGACATCACGTTATACTGTGATTGGTCAGCTGTGTGGAGGTGAGGAAGTGGGCGGGGCTTAACCCTTAATCAAAGTGTTGATCAGCTGCTACAACATCACGATTCCCCTAACTACAGGTCCGGCCCGGTCACTCACCAGGCTCTGGTCCGGTCCGGTTCAGTCACTCAGCAATCTCTGGTCTGGTCCGGTCACTCAGCAGGTTCTGTTTGGTGTCTTTCAGAAATATAATGCAGACTTTGACCTGTATCGGCGAGAGGAGGGCGACGGTTGGCATTCATCTCTCTGATGGAGGGAGCTCAGGCGGCTCTGGTGAGTCTCTGATGGTTCTCGTGACATCATTCTCTGGACCCCTGCCCAATGTGACCAGTATTGACATGCACCGCATGGCGTCATTCACCACGGCATGTCTCACTCCGGTACGTTTGCACAGCATGAAATTCAGTTTCTGTTACCGTATCAGACTTGGTCCGGACTTTCAAAGTAGCATGGCCGCAACGAATCGATCTGCCGGACCTATTTGAGACCACATCGGACATCTCAGGTCGGATAAGAACACCTAGATAATTTGTTCATAGTCGGATATTTAGCGTCATGTATACTCAGCAGTCGGATCTGAAGCGGATTTTGCGTTCTGCACATGCGCGACATTTCTGCTGGGGCTTTCACGGAGACCAAAGATCGTATTCTTTTTATGCATTATTAGGGCGAAAATAATACACGAAAAATGCGCCAGCTGTAACATCGTCCATCTCTCGTATGTAATCTTTGTTTGAATGCCTTCAGATAGTTTGTTGTCGCTGATAAGTAGAGGTCAACCGAGAGTGGCTCTTTGTTGAGAGGGCTATAAGCGACACCTGGCGCTCAACGGAGTCAGCCATGCTCCGGCCCGTTTATCCGATTCTCTGACGGCATGTATACTCAGACAAGTGATCCGGTCTGCATGTCATCATCTGATGCAAAATCAAAATTCAAATTTCTTGCTGCATGTAAGCGTGCTGCGTGTAGCAGAGGACATCTGCTTCCTTTGGCCCCTCACAAATAGATCATCTTGTTGACAGTACTACAGGCTCATTACAGACAACTCAAATCTATTGCACCTCTGAAAAGAAGATAATTAAACAGAGGAGTTGCTTTCATGGTATAACCAGCCCGGACTACTTAAATTAAAGCAAGAGGCACGTAATTCTGAACATAAATGGCGTACCACCAAACTGGAAGAATCTCGTTTAGTCTGGCAGGATAATCTTAAAACTTACAGGAAGGCTCTCCGTAATGCTAGAACAACCTGTACTCTTCATTAATAGAGAAAATAAGAACAGCAGGTTTCTCTTCAGCACTGTAGCCAGGCTAACAGAGAACCGCAGCTCTAATCAACCATCTATTCCTTTAGGTCTAACTAGTAATGACTTCGCCAGGCTTCTTTAATGATAAAATTATAAACTAGACATTAGAGACAAAATTCATCACGCCTTGCCTTCGACAGGCACTGATCTGCATTCTGATACAGCAAGTTTGGAAACAGCTGTAAAGCCTGATATATATTTAGACTGTTTTTCTCCGTGACCTTCATCAAATAACTTCAATAATTTCTTCTCTAAGCCGTCAACCTGTCTCTTGGGCCCCATCTAGCCCACTACAGCCCACCCTAGACCCAGGTTTAGCCAATTACAGACCGATATCAAACCTTCCATTTCTCTCTAAGATACTTGAGCACAGTAGCCAATCAGCTGTGTGACTTTCTCCATCAGAACAATTTATTTGAGGATTTTCAGTCAGGATTGGAGTGCATCCTTAGCAGAGACAGCACTAGTCCAAGAGTCTAATGGCATCAGACAAAGGTAAACTTATTTGTTACTTCTCTATTGTAACTCTTTGTTATCAGGCTGCTCCAATAAGTCTCTGAGTACTTTGCAGAATAGAATTTAAAATTCTTCTCCTTATATACAAAGCTCTTCATGGCCAGGCACCATCGTATCTAAAAGAACTCATAGTACCTTACTACCCCTCTAGAACACTGCGCTCTCAGGATGCTGGGTCTCTTGTGGTTCCTATAGTTTCCAAAAGTAGATTGGGAGCCAGAGCTTTCAGCTATCAACTCCTCTTCTGTGGAACAAACTACCATTCTGAGTTCAGGGAGGCAGACACAGTCAACACTTTCAAGTAGACTGAAGACTTTCCTTTGATAGAGCTTATAGTTAGTGCTGACTCAGGTCATCCCTTAGTTATGCTGCCATAGACTAGACTGCCGGGGGACTGAGGTTTCTTCCTTTCCCTGTTAAAGGGTTTTTGTGGAGCAGAGATTTTCCTCACCTCCGAACCGAGGTCTAAGGACAGGGTGTCACTCCCTGTACAGATTGTAAAGCCCTCTGAGGATAATGTGTTTGTGACTTTGGGCTATACAAATAAATTTGTATATATTTGATTTTATTTGATGACATTTGATCATCACAGAGTGGTTCGGTTGGTCGGTTCTGTTGAACGTTCTGTCCGTCTGTCGCAGATCTACACGTTCTGGATTGAGACGAAGAATTATGTGGATGTGACCCGCCGCTGGTACGCCGAGCACATGCCGTTCCCTCTGAACTTCTTCGTGCCTGGACGGATGCAGCACAGTCAGCTGGAAAAACTGCGACTGCTGCGAGGAAACGAGCCTGGAGGCCGGAGACGAGGCTGGAGGAGGTGAAGACACACGTTAGGATGTTCGTATGTCAAGCTGCAGTGACGGAAACTAACATAACTTTAATTTGACGTCAAGAGTTTTCCAGCTCGTCACAGATCTGGTTTCCATGTGTTCAGGATGCTCGCTGAAAAAGGAGATGCTTTCCTCTGTGTTTTTCTGTTGAAACTGCTCTGAAACGACTGTGGAAAGAGAGGTCAAAGGTCAAGAGGCGTTCAGAACATTGTTAAGAACAGTTTGTTCTGTCAGCTGAATGAGTTTGTAAATGTTTCCATCCAACACAGAAAGCAGCTGGCTCTGAATCTTTGGAAGGTTTTCTCTGGCTATTCACGCTCCCCTGAGGATGCATCTTTATGTTGGTGCTGAGCTCTGACCTTTAACGCAGTGTTTCTAAATCTAGCCCAGCTGTTTGTTCTTTGCCTCACTTTAACAGTTTTATTAATATTTTATTCAGATGTTTATTTGTTCTATGATTTCCTATGAAAATGTATTTCATACAAGATTATCCATATTTTTATCACTTTACAGAAGATGAACAACAAAGTAATCTTCACTCAGAGTCCACTGTCTCTCGTGGTCTCAGTTTTGATTGTGACGTGTCATGACGTGTTGTGACGTGTCATGACGTGTTGTGACGTGTTATGACTAGGGATGCACCGATCCGATATTGGTATCGGTGGCCCTGATGTTGAAGAAAAATCTGAATCGAATTTATCAGTGACAATGGGCCGATCCATATCAGCCAATCTATTCAGTCTAATTCTATGCTGTGTGCTGTGAGTGGCGTCATATGCGAGCAACACACCGTGCGGAAGCTCACATTGTTATCAAGAATGGAGCGAGCGGGCGTAACAAGCTCACTTGGTAGAGCGGTGTCTGTGATTGGTATTGGCAGATTTATGATTCCTGTGATCGGTGATCGGATTGGCCCCAAAAAAATGCTGATTGGAGCATCCCTGGTGCACAGTTATTAAATAAATAAGTAATTCAGTACATTCTTATCTGTTTATTTGTTTTTAAAAAACAGGAAAAATGTTCCCAAGTCAGAATCCTGATGTTGCCTTGCAAAAGAATGATCCCAGTCTTTTCCACACAGTGAGACATACCTCTGCGCTGTTTTCTGTATTGTTAATATCGGATCGGTATCAGCGTGCTAAACCTCGAATATCCGTATCGGAGGAAAAAAGTGGATCAGTGCATCCAGTTATGATGTGTTAGGACGCAGTGTGTCGCGTTATTGTGTTATGAGGTGTTGTAACATGTTGTGACATGTTACGACGTGTCATGACATGCTGTGACATGTCATGCCGTGTTGTGTGTGTTTCAGTTGTACCGTGATGCTGCAGAGTGTATGAACCTGCTGTCCCAGCGCCTTGGCTCACACAAGTTCTTCTTTGGAGACTCGTAAGTTTGTCCACACTTCCTCTGACGACCATTACATGACTGTCTTCAGACGATCTCAGGTGTGAAGTTCACCTGATCATCTGCCAAAATGACAGACGACCTTTAGATTTTAACATGGCCTTCAGCCTGCCTGATATCCTCTGGGTCCCTGGACTCCTACACGTCGAACTGAAGATGAAGATCTTTTTCAGATGGAGACAGATAGATCAGATACATTTGAAACCATCAGGACTGTTCCTTGCAGCTCATGAGATTCTGGTTCTGGTTCTGATTAATTATTATAGAAATCTGCATATTATCCTTCCTTATTTCTCAGCTTCATTATATTATTGGACCATGTAACAGCAGTGTAGACTCTCTGGTCCTCGTGAGTCATAGATGTCTGTTGTGACTACAGGCCATAAATCTCTGGATATGCCTGCGTGTTCGGTCATGGCGCCCATCCTCAAGTCAAACTGCCCAATGAAAACTGCCGTGCTTTGGCCAAGTCTCTTGAAAACCTGACCAGCTTCTGCACCAACATCCTGCTGCTGTACTTCCCCCGAGATGGCCGAGGTGAGTACACGATCCACGAAGAGCCGAATGCTCTAACAAGGGTCATATAACACTGAATAACCACAGATTGTCTCAGACATTAACAAAGCTCCTCGTCGTTTTGTTTTTCCAGAGCTCCAGTCAGAGAACGTCCTCTCAGCCTGATGGTGGAGACTTCGACCACGTCCCCAACAAACGGAGGAAGCAGTTCCTGTCAGCGCTGGTGGCTCTGGGTGCCATGCTGAGCCTCGCCCTCTGACGGCATGGGTGTCCATCCAACGTCCAGCAGGAGGCGCTGGAGCGCCATGAACCTGCAGACCATCGGATCCCACGAGGAGGAAGAGGGAGATGGCTGAGACGCAGGTCAACATGACGGGACTTTATGGACAGTAGTGAAAATGTTGAGGATCAGAAAATAATCAGAAAATCATCAGAGGTTAATAATCAACGTATCAGGAGAGTGTCAGCGGACAGGAAGTCGATGTTGGTGCTGGTTTATACAGAAATTATTTAAAAGATTTTGTTTAACTTTGTTCATTTTTTAAACGTGGCTTTCCTTAAAAAAATTAAAACATATATTTTGTCTTTTTCCCAAATTTCTTCCAAATTCTAAAATCATCAACATGTTTAGAAACAGTCGCCATGTTTTTCTGACCTGTTTCTGCCTTCAACAGAATATTCACATGATAACAACAGATAATAAATCTACAGATGGAACAACACCAAATGAGTTCATTTTTCAAAGTTAGTTCTGATAGCAACAACGCAAAATGTTTGAACTGGAAATTATTGCTTTAGAAGTGAAGTGTGGGGGAGTGTAGTAAGTTGTAATGAAATGTTGCCGTTTGGTATGAGGTCAAACTCTCCTGAACAACTTCATTCTTTCCGTAGACTCTCTCCATGTTTGTTTTAATATTTCAAACGCTCATCTCCCAGTTACACTAAACAGCCAAACCTCTGACCCCACACTGATCATATTACCTGCATAACTGACACACAAAACCTGGTGCTGCTTAATCAGGCAGGCGATACTGGTTTTGTTTTTTAATGGAGATCCAGCAGGACGTTCATGAAACTGGAAACCGACACAACAAAGAGATCAGCGAAACAACAGCATTTCACATGTGGAGCTAGATGGAAAAGTCCCAACACCCCACCACCTGAGTCTCCACCCGACCTGACCGGGTCTGGACCCCAGGGACTTACAGCTGCACATGACGCCATCACACAGGAATCTGGCCCTGGCTCCTGTTCACCCGCTTGAGTGCTGTAAGGTTCCCCCTCCTGCTCGGTTTAATGAGCTGATCTGGAAGCAGTTTGTGGGACTGAATGTTTTCTGAAAAAAAACAACAAAACACGTAACACTTCGTGTTGCTTTGACACTCCTTGTTTGACGCTTCAGGCTCGACTCAGAAGAAATCCCGCTGCTGTACGAGGGTGGAGGAGAGGGCTTCCTCCCTCCCCCTCACCTGCTTTCAGTAAACACCGTTTCCATGGCAACGCTCCAGAGTCGAAACAAACAGTCCCAAAGTGTGAGAGCGGTCTGAAAGGCAGAACCACTTCAGGTCCTGGTCTCTTTGTTCCACTGATTTCATGTCTGTGGATTCTACAAACACACTTCCAGTTTGGACCGGTTCCCCCAGAAAAGACCCAGTTTACTTTTTTACTGAGTGAGCTTCAGGAGGACAAGCAGGAGGACCTGCAGGAGGTCCGACAGGAGGGCCAACAGGAGGACCAGCAGGAAGTCGACTGCAAGGGACCAACAGGAGGAGGACGCTTGGGAGGTCCAACACAAGGACCAATAGGAGGACCAGCAGGAGGTCCGATACAAGGGCCAACAGGAGGACCAGCAGGAGGTCCAGCAGGAGGTCCGACACAGGCCAGCACCAGGAGGTCAGCAGGAGGACCAGCAGGAGTCCGACAGGAGAACCAACAGGAGGTCCAGGAGGGGAGGGCCGGACGGGAGAACCAGCAGGAGGTTCAGCTTGGGAGGACTGACAGGAGGTCAACAGGAGGACCAGCAGGAGGACCAGCAGGAAGTCCGACACAAGGACCAACAGGAGGACCAGCAGGAGGTCCAACACAAGGACCAATAGGAGGACCAGCAGGAGGTCCGACACAAGGGCTAACAGGAGGACCAGCAGGAGGGTCCGACACAAGAATAACAGGAGGCCCAGCAGGAGGACCAGGAGGTCAGGAGGAGGAGACGGACAAGGAGAGAACCAGCAGGAGGTTCAGCAGGAGGACCCGACGGGGAGGGGTCCAACTTAGGAGGTTCAGCAGGGAGGACCCGACAGGAGGACCAACAGGAGGACCACGACAGGAGCCAACTGGAGAACCAGCAGGAGTCCAACTTAGGAGGGACCAGGGAAGTTCAGCAGGAGGAGGACCGATAGGAGGCCAACAGGAGGACCCGACAGGAGGACCGAGAGAGGAGAGTTCAACCAGAGGGCCCTTGGAGGACCAACCGAGGAGGACCAACAGGAGGTTCAGCAGGAGGACCGACAGGAGGAGACCCACTTTCGGAGGACCGCTTTCGGAGGGGGGACCAGCAGGAGGACCAACCAGAGGGCCGGCAGGAGGACCGACAGGAGGGCCAACCGGAGGACCAACAGGAGGACCAACAGGAGGTTCAGCAGGAGGACCGACAGGAGGACCAACAGGACTACAGAGGAAGACCTAGAGGGTCTCTCAGCGTTTAAGAAAAACAAAGTTTATTTAATCTTTAATAAACTTTCCAAACTTAAAGGTCCAGTCTGCTGGACTGCTGATCGTTAATAAATCCCTCACCTCACCCTGTCATTCCTAACATGGAGGAGAAACTACGGTGACCACAGATCATCTTTGAGAAAGATGAGAAATTAATACGATCAGAGTCAATTCAGTTTGTCTGTTCCTGTAGAAACATGGCCAACCTGCAGCGTCTGTAGAACAGTGTCATTGTGATATGCAAAGTCTAATGTGATGATTAATGTGACACACCGGACCTTTAATCTGTTCTTTAAACGTGTGTTGCAAGCGTGACGTTGGCGTGATCAGCTGCTGTCAGTGAACTGCTCGTTAGTTGAATTAGTCATAAATTTAAGCGAGAGTGTCTGTTCTGTCTGTACGACAGACGACCTGCGTTACTGTCAGACTGAGCCAGAATCAGCTGTCGACGCCCTGAGTCCAGACTTTCAGGCTCAAGACGCTGCAGCCATCCTCTCTGCTACCAGGTGTCTGCAGGACTGGAGGTCAGAGACAAAGAAGCCGAGTCCTGACCTCTGACCTGCTGCTGTCCACACACAGACTGATGAGGCTGTTCAGTCACTTTCGTGATTAATTATTTGAAGTATTTCCAAACTGATCTGAGTTCATCGTCTGCATGGAGAGGATTTACTGATGAAACATTTAAAACATCAAAAATATAAAAACTGTTTTTTAATGATGGAAAAACTTTAGAAATAAAATTAAAATAAATGAAGTTTGAATGAAATCTAAATGAATAAATATTCAAATTTTATAGAAATGTAATGACACGTTTAGTTTTTATTGTTTTAACATTAAATAAAACATGAATTAATTATGATGAAATTATTTTTTTATTTTAATTATTAAACTCTAGTTTCAGAAATAAAAGTCTGATATAAATAAATGGTGAGTATCAGTTATAGTTAAATTCGTTAATTATAATTTATTAATTTGATGATTTCAAATTGTTTTATTGTTTTCCGTCAGCGAGTCATCTCGCGCGCTTTGTGTTTAATGAGCTCCTTCATCGCGCGCACGAGCCGTGTGGAGAGTTGAGCGCGCGCCAGCAGCTCTTCCAGCTGCGCTCGTGCACCGTCCGTTAGTTGGTCTCCGGTTGGTCCGGCGCTCCGCGGTCCTCTCTCCGGCTTCGCTGTCGTGTCGTGCCCGCTCTGCTCGGCAGTCTGTCGGCGTGGACTCGGTTCGTTGTCCCGGTTCTCCTCTTTCAAAGTTCGGTCTGTTCCAGCCGGTTCCCCTCCACTTCCCCGCTGACAGCTGCGCGGCGCCATCCCGTCAGTTTGGTTCGGTTCTCCGTCTCCTGGTTCGACATCTGCCGCCTGCCCCGTGTTTTTGCGCTCCGGACCTGTCAGTTCCAGTTGACTCCTGGTCAGTTCGGCTTGGTTTCCCTGGTCGAAGTTCCCTTCGTGTCAGACATGGGTTGTTGGTGGTCCCAGTTCTGCTGGCAGTCATCTGTGTTGGACTCAGTGCGGGAGTACCGGACGGACCGGACATTCAAGGTAACACCGAACTAAAAAAAAGTTCTGTTCGAACCGAACCTGGTGAGTCATCAGAGCCAGTGACGTCACAGAACAGTTTAAAACGAGTTAATGAACAAACGAATTAAGGTTTTCCTCTGAACTGGAGATACGGGAGAGCAGCCGGAGCATGAAAAGTAACGAAAGTAACTAAAGTAACGTCAGTATTAACGAGCACACGGTGAGTTGATGAGTTCGTTACCTGACACCTGCAGGTTCATCAGAATAAATCACTGATTGGACGCTGTTGTCATGGTTACATCAGGGGACAGGAAGTGACAGCCTATCAGCTGATCAGTAACTGTATCAATTAAAGTCAGTTTCATCAGCAGTAACCATGGTAACCTGCTCCTCCTCAGTGATCGACGTCCTGAGTCTTCAGGACTCGAAGCAGAGCGTGGCAGCTGTGGAGAAGCTGTCGGCCGGTCTGAGCGCGCTCAGTGACGTCTACGTGGTGTCCACGCTGAGGCTGCCGGTGAAGCTCGGAGGAGTTCTGTTCGGTCTGTACAGCAAACAGGACAACAGGAAGTACCTGGAGTGGCGTCATGGGGAAGATCAACAAAGGTGGTACATTTAACTGGATCAGAACCAGAACCAGGACTGTTCAAACTCCCAGAACTTTATTTAAAGTCTTGTTCATTCTGTGACTCTCTGACCTCGGCCATTTGATCTGACTCGGCCTGTCTGAGTCCTGATCCCAGCTGGTCTCTGCTGGATTTCTGAGTCCTGGATTTCTGGATTCTAGTGTCATTTTCATCCTGATAATAAAAAGTGCTCACCATAAACGGACTGAACCCAGAACAGACGTTTAAAGTTAATTTCCATCAGTCGTCAGTTTGCTCGTTAACACATTTAATATTTCTCCTCCTCCTCTTCCTCCTACTCTTCTTCCTCCTCTTCCTCCTACTCCTCTTCTTCCTCCTCTTCCTCCTACTCCTCCTCTTCCTCCTCCTCCTTCTCCTACTCTTCTTTCTCCTCTTCCTCCTACTCCTCCTCTTCCTCCTCCTCTTCTTCCTCCTCTTCCTCCTCCTCTTCTTTATCCTCTCTTCCTCCTCCTCCCTTCTCTACTCTTCTTCCCTCCTCTTCCTCCTCCTCTTCCCTCCTCCTCCTCCAGTTCTGGTCGGTGTAATAAGATGGCTGGCGGAAAGATCCACACAGTGAACCTGGGGCCGTCCTCGCTGATGGGCGGAGTCACTCCATCATCCTGAGACTCGGTGGGCTTCACCGTGACAACATGAACATGGAGCTCTATGTCAACTGCCGATTGGCCGACTCCAGCCAGGGCCTGCCGCCATTGGTCCCTCTGCCCAGAGAGGCGGAGATGGTGAGATCAGACACTTACGGACAGAAGCCTCCTGACTACAGGTCAGACAGACAGGCAGAGAGAGAGACAGGTCAGACAGACAGACTCAGTTTGTTCACACTGGCTGACCTCAGGTCTTTGATCAGGATCAGGTCTGTGATCAGGATCAGGTCTGTGATCAGGATCAGGTCTCATGGTGACTGTGGTGTTGTTTCAGGGGGCAGTGGAGTCCCTCAGACTGGCTCTAGGGGGCAGCGTAGCTAAAGCTGGAGCTCTGACTGACTGTCCGTTTCAAGGAGACTCTTCAGCCTACAACTCAGGTGAGCTCACTTGAAGCAGTCACACCTGCACTGAGCACCATGCATAGTCAGTAATCATTGATCAATGATTGGGCCAGTCCTTTGATCCACGAGTGAATGGGAGGTCCACTCCATCTCGATTAGTCATCAGAACCACAGTCAGAACTTTATATTTCAGCCAGTCAGCATGCAGATCATCATGATGACTCGTGCTTTCCTGTCAGGTGACCACACCAAGGCCTTGATTGGTCAGCTCATCATCTTCAACCAGATCCTGGGAGAGCTGCGACAGGACATCAGAGAACAGGTGAGGCAGGCAGACAGGACATCAGAGAACAGGTGAGGCAGGCAGAGAGACAGACAGGTCAGAGAGACGGGCATCAGAGGCAGGTGAGACAGGCAGAGAGACAGACAGGTCAGACAGACAGACAGGACATCAGAGGCAGGTGAGGCAGGCAGACAGGACGTCAAAGAACAGGTAAGACAGGCAGAGAGACAGACAGGTCTGACAGACAGGACATCAGAGAGCAGGTGAGACAGGCAGAGAGACAGACAGGTCAAACAGACAGACAGGACATCAGAGCCGCGTGGACATGCAGAGAGAGACAGACAGTTCAGACAGACAGACAGGACATCAGAGAGAGCAGGTGAGGCAGGCAGAGAGACAGACAGGACATCAGAGAGCAGGTAAGACAGACAGAGAGACAGACAGGTCAGACAGACAAACAGGACATCACAGAGCAGGTGAGGCAGGCAGAGAGACAGACAGGTCAGAGAGGCCAGACCACCCAGGACATCCCAGAGAGCAGGTGAGACAGGCAGAGAGACAGACAGGTCAGAGAGACAGACAGGACATCAGAGAGCAGGTGAGGCAGGCAGAGAGACAGACAGGTCAGACAGACAGACAGGACATCAGAGAGCAGGTGAGGCAGGCGGGAGAGACGGAGCAGGTCAGACAGGCAGACCGAGACATCGAAACGGTAGACAGGCAGAGAGACAAGAGGTCAGACAGACAGGTCAGAGAGACAGACGCAGGACATCAGAGCAGGTAAGACAGGCAGAGAAACAGACAGGACATCAGATAGCAGGTGAGACAGGCAGAGGGCAGCCAGGTGAGGCAGACCAGGACATCAGATAGCACATGAGGCAGAAAGACAGACAGGTGGGGACAGACAGGACATCCCAAGAGCAGGTGAGACGGGCAGAGAAGAGAGACGAAGACAGGTCAAAGCAGACGAGGCGGGAAATTAGAGGCTTGAGTGAAAGGCAGATAGACAGACAGGTCAGACAGACAGACAGGACATCAGAGAGCAGGTAAGACAGGCAGAGAGACAGACAGGACATCAGAGAGCAGGTGAGACAGGCAGAGAGACAGACAGGTCAGACATACAGACCAGGACATCCAGAAGCAGGTGAGACAGGCAGAGAAGACAGAGGTCAGACAGACAGGACATCCAGAGGCAGGTGAGACAGGCAGGGGACAGACAGGACATCAGAGAGACAGACAGGACATCCAGAGAGCAGGTAAGACAGACAGAGACAGACAGGTCAGACAGACAGACAGGACATCACAGGTGAGACAGGCAGAGAGACAGACAGAGTCAGACAGACAGACAAGGACATCAGAGGAAGGTGAGACAGGCAGAGAGACAGACAGGACATCAGAGGCCCAGGTGAGATAGGCAGAGAGACAGACAGGTGAGGCAGACAGGACATCAGAGAGCACATGAGACAGGCAGAGAGATAGACAGGTGAGACAGGCAGACAGGACATCAGAGAGCAGGTAAGACAGGCAGAGAGACAGACAGGTCAGACAGACAGGACATCAGAGAGGCACATAGGACAAGCAGAGGGACAGACAGGTGAGACAGGCAGACAGGACATCAGAGAGCAGGTGAGACGGGCAGAAAGACAGACAGGCAGAGAAACAGACAGGACATCAGAGAGCAGGTGAGACGGAGGCAGAAAGACAGACAGGTAGAGGCAGACAGGACATCCAGAGCACATGAGACAGGCAGAGATAGACAGGTGAGACAGGCAGACAGGACATCAGAGCAGGTAAGACGGGGCAGAGAGAGGCAGACAGGTCAGACAGACTGGGACATCAGAGAGCACATGAGACAAGCAGAGGACAGACAGGTGAGACAGGCAGACAGGACATCAGAGAGCAGGTGAGATGGGCAGAAAGACAGACAGGCAGAGAAACAGACAGGACATCAGAGAGCAGGTGAGACAGGCAGAAAGACAGACAGGTGAGACAGACAGGTCAGTACCATGTCTCCTGATGTGTGGTGTCGTCCACAGGTGAAGGAGATGTCTCTGATCAGGAACACCATCCTGGAGTGTCAGGTTTGTGGTGAGTCAGCTGTCTTCTTCTCTCTGTACTAAACTATAATCTGTCTAAGGACCTGACTGAAGACGGTCTTCCTGTCTGTCTCTCTGAAAGGGATTTTTCATGAGCCTCAGTCTCGCTGCTCTCCTAACCGTGTTATGAGCGTGTCCTGTATGGACAGTCTGCAGTATCCTGGATACACCTGTGGACCCTGCCCACCTGGAACCACCGGGAGCGGGACACACTGTCAGGACATCGACGAGGTAACAACACTTACATACAACAACATACAACTACATACATGTCACATGTTAACCCCTCCTTACATGTCACATGTTAACCCCCTCCTTACACGTCATATTAACCCCCTTACGTCACATATTAACCCCTCCTTACACGTCACATGTTAACCCCTCCTTACGTCATATTAACCCCTCCTTACCGTCACATAACCCCTCCTTACATGTCACATGTTAACCCCTCTTACACGTCATGTTAACCCCTTACATGTCACATGTGCCCCCTCCGCCACGTCACATGTCGCCCCTCATACATGTCACATGTGCCCTCCTTACACATCACATGTTAACCCCTCCTTACACGTCACATGTTAACCCCTCCTTACACGTCACATGTTAACCCCTCCTTACATGTCACATGTTAACCCCTCCTTACATGTCACATGTTAACCCCTCCTTACGTCACATGTTAACCCCTCCTTACACGTCACATGTTAACCCCTCCTTACACATCATATTACTTACTCCTTACATGTCACATATTGCCCCTCCTTACATGTCACATGTGCCCCCCCTTACACGTCACATGTTAACCCCTCCTTACACGTCACATGTTAACCCGCCCCCTCGTCCTGTGTCCTGTGTCAGTGTGAGCTGCAGCCATGCTTCTCTCCAGAGGCCTGTGTGAACACTGTGGGGGGGTTCAGCTGTCAGCCCTGTCCTCCAGGCCTGTGAGGGGCGCCACTGTCTGGAACTGGACTGGACTCATAGAACACTGGACAGGTGAGACTGTAACCCTGACTGACAGACCACGTTAAATAATGTTATGTATTATAAGGATTAAGACATGTCATGTAATATATAGCACATCTGTCTCTCAGGGTGTGTAGACATTGTGAAGTGTGTCGACCTCCCTGATGCCTGTGTGTCAAACTCTGTGTGCATCAACACTGTGGTGAGTTCAAGTCCAGAGACAAACTGATCTGCAGCCAGTGAGTCCTCACTGAGGACATTAGATAAAGACATGTGCTGTCCTCTCAGTGAGGACATGAAGACGTGTGCTGTCCTCAGTGAAGACATTAGATAAAGATATGTGCTGTCCTCTCACTGAGGACATTAGATAAAGACCTGTCCTGTCCTGTTCTCAGGGTTCTTATAAGTGTGGCGGATGTAAACCTGGTTTCCTTGGTAACCAGACGTCAGGTTGCTTCTCCAGGAAGTCATGTGCAGCGTTGACCTTTAACCCCTGTGACTCCAACGCTCACTGCACCATGGAGAGGAACGGAGAGGTGGCCTGCAGGGTGAGAGCACGATGCTGATTGGCTCAAAGGTCTGAAATAGAATGTTTACCTTACACGATCATACAGCAATCATACATGACTGTGTGTGTGTGCAGTGTAACGTGGGCTGGGCTGGTAATGGGAACACATGTGGTGTGGACACGGACATCGACGGGTACCCTGACCGTTCTCTGCCCTGCATGGACAACGACAAACACTGCAAACAGGTGAGACGTGTGACATCATCATCATCATTATATCCTGTGACGTGATGTCGCACCTTGTTGTTAATGTGAAGTCCTGTCTGTCTTTCAGGACGACATAAATAAATCAGTGTCGTCTACATAATGTTGAACGTGACACAGAGTCCTCAGAGATGAACCTCTCTCTGTTATACATGACATCATGTGTATGGTCACATGACATCACCTTCATCTATATTTGTGACTGATTGGCTGCTCTCTGTCACCAGGACAACTGTCTGTACACACCAAACTCCGGTCAGGAGGACGCCGACAACGATGGCGCCGGAGATCAGTGTGATGAGGGCTGGCCGGCGGAATGGCATCAAAAGCGTGGAGGAGTCCAGGCGGTCCATGTTTGTGTTCAGTAGTCGTTGGCGATGTCACGCGTGACCTCAGGTGTGTTCATGTGACCTCGTGTCCCCTGTCTCTCAGGATAACTGCCGTTTGGTCCCAAACAAAGACCAGCAGAACTCTGACAGCGACTCGTTCGGGGACGCCTGCGATAACTGTCCCAACGTCCCCAACAGTGACCAGAAAGACACCGACAACAACGGACAGGGAGACGCCTGCGACCACGACATCGATGGGGATGGTAAGAGACAATGGACATGTGATCATCTTCAATAGGAAAGAGACGTGATCAGATCATATACAGGAAGGCAGATTGGTGGTCTAGAGAGAAGGATGACATCATAATGACATTAGGGCTGTTAAAATGGCTCCAAAATGACATTTGAATATTCACTTTAAAAAAAAGCATTCTGAGACATAACTACTTGTTTAGGTATTTTGATTTCAGTTTTAACATGTCTTTGAAAACATACCTGAAAGTAGCACCTGAAATAAATGAACTAAAGGCCTATACTGTAAAACTTAAGACCGTAGACCCCCCCTGTCTATGCACAGTCGAGGCTCTGCATTTAGTCTACTGACCAAAATCTGAAGTATTTCCAAACGGGCCTTTTTAGGTTGCTTGGAGTCCAAACCACTCTCTCTGCTGCAGAGTTGGGCTCTGAACTTTCTGGCATTTCGTTTTCTGTCTGCTACTCTTTTTGTTGCGTCTCACTTTCAGCAGTGAGTGACACTGTGCAGATGCAGCTCCTGTGACCTGTCCCTGACCCGTCATGCAGTGCGCCCACTCACAAAGTGCCACTGTGTTTTTCTCCAGTCGAATATTCATTTTCACTATTGTATCTCCGTTTTTTAAAAATATATTCAAAAATATATTTGAATTTAGAATATTCGTTGACAGCCCTAAATGACATCATGTTTGATGAACCTCCTCAGTGTTTCATATCTTTATGACATCATGAGTATGTGATAAAATCTTTAAACGTTGACGTGACGTTTGTTCAGGTATTCCAAACGTTCTGGATAACTGTCCGAAGGTACGAACCGATGCAGACGGGCAGAACAGAGGCGGAGTGGAGACTGCCTGTGACAGCTGTCCTGAACTCCCAGCAACCCTATGCGAGTACAGACAGACAGGTACAGACAGACAGACAGACGAGTACAGACAGACGAACAGGTACAGACAGACAGACGAACAGAGTACAGACAGACAGGTACGAACCCAGAAACACAAACGAACGGGAACAGACAGACAGACAGACAGGGCAAATTGCAGACAGACAGACAGACAGGTACAGACAGACATAGACACAAACATAGACACAGACAGACAGACAGACAGGTACAGACAGACGGGTACAGACAGACAGATACAGACAGACAGGCAGAGACAGACAGACAGACAGGCAGACAGACAGAGACAGACAGGTACAGACAGACAGACAGACAGGTACAGACAGAGACAGACAGGTACAGACAGACACAGACAGACAGGCAGGCAGGCAGACAGACAGACAGATACAGACAGAGACAGACAGGCAGACAGACAGGTACAGACAGAGACAGACAGACACAGACAGGCAGACAGACAGACAGACAGACAGACAGAGACAGACAGGCAGACAGACAGGTACAGACAGAGACAGACAGACACAGACAGGCAGACAGACAGACAGACAGTATATATGTACAGTAGTTTAAACTCCATCACGTGAGGGTCAGCTCGTCTTCATCATCGTCTCTGTTTCTCAGACGGACGTCGACAACGACCTGGTGGGAGACGTCTGTGACACCAACCTGGACACGTATGACACATTCATAATGTCACTGAAGTAACAGACAGTCTCATGTACAGACAGAGAGTTACACAGAGAATGTGTCCCCTGCAGGGACGGAGACGGACTACAGGACAGCAGAGACAACTGTCCAGACATCCCCAACAGCTCCCAGTTGGACTCTGATAACGACGGCCTCGGAGACGACTGCGACCACGATGATGATAACGACGGCGTCCTCGACGACTACGACAACTGCAGACTCATTGTCAACCCCAACCAGAAGGACTCAGACGGTAACACCTGAGAGACGGGGTCCGCCACAGACAGATCCACATCACCTCATTAAAGAAACATTAACCTGTCTGTCTGCCTGCCTGTCTGTCTCTCAGTGAACGGTGTTGGAGACGTCTGTGAGAATGACTTCGATAATGACGCCGTGCTGGATTTGGTTGACGTCTGTCCAGAGAGCGCTGAGGTCACTCTGACAGACTTCAGAGCCTATCAGACGGTCATCTTGGACCCAGAGGGCGACGCCCAGATCGACCCCAACTGGGTGGTCCTGAACCAGGTGATCCTTAACCACCTGGCATGAACCAGGTGTCCACAACTGTCCAGATGAACGTGGTAATGTGGCTGTTTCCAGGTTTTCCAGGAAATCTTCAGGACAGCTGTGGGGGATATTCTAAAGTGCTGACATCACTCTGTACCATGCTGCACTTGTTGTGTAACAGTTCTGATCCAGGTGTGGTTCAGCTGTGTCAGGTGTAATCCAGTCCAGACCACGTGAACAGGGTCAGGATCTGGATCCAGGCAGCATCACGTGACGGTTCTCGTGTGACGGTTGTGTTTTGTGTTCAGGGCATGGAGATCGTCCAGACCATGAACAGTGATCCCGGTCTCGCTGTGGGTATGTGTCTTTATTTGTCTCAGGGTTAGATCCAGGACCCGGTTCTGCTCCCGGTCTCAGTGTAGACTGTCCTCCTCTGTCTGCAGGCTACACAGCATTCAATGGCGTCGACTTTGAGGGAACGTTCCATGTCAACACGGTAACCGACGACGATTACGCCGGCTTTATTTTCGGGTATCAGGACTCGTCGAGCTTCTATGTGGTGATGTGGAAACAGACGGAGCAGACATACTGGCAGTCCCTGCCCTTCAGAGCCATGGCCCAGCCCGCCCTGCAGCTCAAGGTTCGACTCTACTCACTCTACTGACCCTACTGATCCTACTGGACTCTACTGACTCGACTGGACTCTGCTGGACTCTGCTGACAGATAGATTGTGGTGGACTCTTGTGGACTCTGTGGTCTCTGTGTCAGCAGTTTTTCTTTCGTGTGGAGCTGCAAACTCATCACAGCTCTCTGCTGCCCCAAGTGGAAGAAACCAAAACATCACACAGACTCAACATCAGTGATGACGTTTGATTAACATTTTATGTGCCTCTCTGTCTGTCTCTCTCTGTGTCTCTCCTGTCTGTCTGTCTGTCTCTCTCTGTGTCTCTCCTGTCTGTCTGTCT